>PVHX01023176.1:0-26250 GCA_004024805.1 Geosciurus inauris
CTTTAGGGAAGAACAAATGTATTTCTTGATGCTGGTTTTACAGATCCCTGGGGTTTCCTGATATCTTAGTGGTCATTAATGAATTCTCAAAGTTAAAAATGGCTTTAATTAATTTCAAATTAAGATGTGTGTTTTAAACAGTCACATTTAGGGGCAGTGTCTTGGGGTTGGTGATATGGCACCAAGGGGCTTAGCTGCCGAGTTGTAGCTGTTAGTGTTCAGGATGGTGACCTGCCTAAGGAGTGGGGCCCAGGATGCAAGCCTGTGCACAGGAAGGTCTGAGATGGTGAGAAACCTTGTCTGTTCCAACTTGAGCAACCAGAGCAAGGCTGTCCCAGCAGGATAAGGTAGAGTGTCCTGTCAGCAGGAGCTCTTGGCTCTTGAACATCTAATTATCTTCCTGGCAGAGAGTTCACATGGCCTCACTGAAAGGAGCCTTAGTTATGGTGTGCAGAGGAATTGAGTGGCTCTGCTCATTGTAAAGGACCTCCAGGAATAGAAGACTTAACCTGTCTCCAGAAGCTCCCTTGAAGCTGCTCTTCTGCTTGTTTCTGTGATCTTCCCTTCTTTGTCTCTCAACAGTATCTGCTGAAGGTCAATGAAATCAAGATTAAAAAGGGAGTGGATTTACTTCAGAATCTGATCAAGTACTTCCATGCCCAATGCAAGTAAGTCCCTTTTCTTGTTTGTGATGTCATTTGAATGTTTCCCCAGGTATGGCCCCTCCAGTGTTGTACGGAGGAGAATAAACTTATTTAAAAATCCCCGGTCAGAGGAATGAAGCACCAGTGTGTGCTACGCGGATGAACCTGGAGAATCGGGCACATAAAGGGAGGCAGACACAAAGGCCGTGGGTGTCCTGTGTGGTTTTCACAGAGATAGAAACAGATTGGTGGCTGCCACAGCCTGAGGAAGGAAGACTTGGGGGATGATTGCTGATGGGTACAGGGTTGCTTTTGGGGGTTAATGAAAAAATTCTGAATATACATCTTCATGAATGTACTAAACCCACCCTACCGTACACTTTAGAAGGGTGAACTTAATGGTTTGGGAATTATATCTCAGTAAAAAGTAAATATATGTATACAATATTTTAAAAAAAATTCTACAGTAGTTCCTGAATGTATTTATTTTTGCTCTTTTTGTGTGTGGGGGCAAACTGATTTGATCTGACACATGATTTCAGTGTTTGTTTTTTAAGAGAAAGGAGAAGATATGGATACAGTGTATTAAATTAGGAAAACTCTTTCCTTTATTACTGATGTTATAAGGCTAGGGACCTTGATGAACGAGGGAGGGTGCAAATAAGAAAGAGAAACTTCACATTTAACCTCAACTGTGTCCTTCACCAGAGGCCCCATGGCCTGCGTCTGCTCCCAGACCCAGTTGCTGGCATAAGCAGTCGTCGTTAAGCCCAGGGCTGTTCCCTCGCTTGCCGGACAGACTCTAGTCCAGCGTGTGCTGTTGGCTCCATGCTGAGATAAAGGGATGTCCAGCACAGGAGGACTCCCTGCTCCCAGAGTCGGGTCAGGGGTCGAACTGAAAAACCGGATGTTGACGCGTGTTCTGCAGTGTGGGAATGTGAGACCAAATTTGATAGAAAAACCCAGTTTAGAAAGAGACTCGGGGTGGGGTTTCTTTTCCCCTGTTCTGTGTGGTTGCTGTTATATTCTCCAATAGTTACAGCACCGTGCCTGGCACATTGCAGGTACTCAGATATTTCTTGGATTAGCTGCAGGCCTCTTTGAGGAGACTCTATTCCTCAATCTAAAGGAGCCAGCAGATGGGTGGGGAGGAACATCTCAGGGGCATTGAGGTCTGAAGGCAGGAAAAGGCTGGGGTGCCTTAGTAGTGGTACGAGTCGTGTGAAGCAAGACAGCATGGAAAGGCCTGGGCGTGGACGGCCGTGGTGTCTCCTAGGCTTAGGGTTTGATCCAGGGTGTTGGGATGCTCTGAAATGGTTTAAGTGGGGGATCCATTCGCATGGAGCTCCTGTGTGTGCCAGGCCCTGTTTGAGGTTCTGCTGATCCAAGAAGCCCAAAAGCAAAGTAGGTTCCACTGGTAGAGATGATTGGGAAGCCCATGAACAGACCCGGCTGTGGCTGGAACAAAGAACAAGTGGGGACAGGCAGCGGCTTCTGGAAGGAGGAGCCAGAGGCACACCAGTGATGTGGACCCTCGCGTGGGCTGCTGTCCTGGTGCACCCGGAGAGGACAGTGATTTGTTGGGTACAGTGGGAGTGGGAGGCCTGGACCAACTTGAGAAATCTTCTAAAGGTAGAATCTCCATGCCTGCCTTCTTACCTTCCCTGAACAGCCTGTGCCCAGGCTTACGTGACTTTTCTTTTTTCTTCTTTTTTGGTAATGGGGTTTGAACCCAGGAGTGCTTAACTACTGAACCACAGCCCAAGTCCTTTATTTTTTTTAAACTTTTTTTCTCTTGATGGACCTTTATTTTTTATTTATATATGGTGCTGGAGAATCGAACCCAGTGCCTCACACGTGCTAGGCAAGAGCTCTACCACTGAGTTACAACCCCAGCCTCCCCAAGTCCTTTCTTTTCTTTTCTTTTGGAGACAGTTGAACTAAGTTGCTGAGGCTGGCCTCAAGCTTGAGATTTCTCTGCCTCAGCCTCCCAAGTCACTGGGATCACAACATGTGCCACCACATCCAGCTCTCCTGTGTCTTTGGTGCACACACTGCTCCTTTTACTGGAATGTCATCCTGTGCCCCTGCCCTCTCCCTAGTTCATGCCCTCTCCCAGGACCTGGCTCCTGGACTGTGAGCTCCTCAGCTGCATTCTTGTCTCCCAAGGGGACATGTGTCTTCTCCTGCACTACCACGGCACCCTCTGCACGGGTCCTCCATGGTGTCTTCTGGTCTAATCCCAAAGAGTAAAGGGCACACTCTTAGGAGGGGCCGTGCCACTCACTCAGTCTCCCTCAGGGCATGGCGTAGGTGCCTGGCTCATGTGTGCAGCAGGGCCTTGTGCTGTGGCCTGAGTGTCGCCGCTCACGGTGTGGCACGGCGGTAGCAGCTGAGGTCAGGCAGTGCAGGAGTGTGTGCCCCAGTGCTTGTGCTAGGTTGGAAGAGCCTAAAGACCATCCCAGAGGGTGGGAAGACCTCACATCTGTAGGATTTCCAAGATGAGCTTTTCGACACTCAATTCCTGTGAAATGTGACTGCAACTTGCAGATCCTCGCTCTAGGTCTCATGTAACCTGGTGCGGGGCAGTTTAGGAAGTGGGTCGCTTCCTTACTGATACTTTATTTTTAGGAAGAA
Organism: Geosciurus inauris; assembly: GCA_004024805.1. Taxonomy (NCBI): domain Eukaryota; kingdom Metazoa; phylum Chordata; class Mammalia; order Rodentia; family Sciuridae; genus Geosciurus; species Geosciurus inauris. The sequence goes on from PVHX01023176.1 coordinate 3,282, forward strand.
GCTATTCTGGGATTTCCTTTTTTTTTTTTTTTTTCTCCTTTATTTTGCCCAAACTATCAGTTGGGTAGCAACAGACCACTTGTGGAAAAGTGAACCAGTTGGCCTTTTATGGGCATGAGCTTAGTAACCTATTAAAATAAGAATCTTCCATTACTTCCTTCTTAGATCTGTGTGTGTGTGTGTGGTGTGTGTGTGCGCGTGCACGCACGCACTGTGTGATCCTAAATCACTCAAGTAGCTTTGACTTTTTAAATTTATATCTTGGGGATAAAATGTGGAGACTGGGAGACTCAGCCGTGGCTCACAGGAGATTTGGCCCTGTGTGCATTTCACGTGTGGGAGTCCTTCACGTTCCTTCACTGAAGTTCTCATCAACCCTTCTTGGCTCCAGAAGCCCAGCTTTGCCTGAGGACACTGTGCCTGGTGGGCAGGGCTCCGTCCCAGCACTCTGCCAGCCACTGGAGGTGCATGAGGCCACCGTGTTTTACTGAGATCCTGGAAGCCACACTTGCTTGACCCGGAGAAGTACTTGAGTGTACATTAGTTTTCTTTTTACTTTTCTCAGTTTTTGAGAAATACTTCATGTTGTCTTTTATTTCATTTTAAAAAAGAATTTGCATCTCAGTTTTATTCCTGGATTTTCCTGAAAGTTCCTCTGTCAGCCTGTGTTACTACAGGGGGAGGGTCCCGTTCTCCAGTGGAACCTGGAGATAGGGCAGCCTTTGAAACCCTAACTGAAACCCATGATGGCTGGGTCTGGCAGGTGGGTGTGAGTGTGGAGGTGACATGTTCTTCCAGCATATAACTACCTGCTGGACGACGCCAGCTGTTGTCCCATGAACCTGGGGTGCTGAGTTGATCGGACTTGGACCCAGAATACTGGAGAAGCTTGTCCTGGAGTGAGGGAGGTGAGGCACCACAGGCAGACCCTCGGGCCCAGGATTAGAGTGTGGTGTTAAAATGTGGTGCCTAAAGCCTGGGGTGGGGTGGTTTGTCATGTGCTATGGGGCCGGAGGAGCACTCAAGATCACATCTCAGCAGGTGCATTTTCAAGGCTTGAAAATCTGGCCAAGCAAGCTGGAAAATGTGCAATTGAAAACAAAACTGGATCTGATAATGTCAATGGCTAAAGTTACTTGACTGAAGCTTGGAAAAATGTTAATGGGCTCCGCTTAGGAATAATTTGCCAGGGACTGTGCTTAGGAATGCCATGGTGACTGCAGCCAGCCAGGTAGCCCTCCAACTCCTCTGGAAGCTCCCCCTAGTGCCAGGCCTGACTGCATTTTGAGCCGCAGCACGCCTCATGGAGCTTGTGGAAAGATGGGCTTTGAAAAATTGGAGGAAGTTCTTCAGGTACAGGTGGTGAGGAAGATTGGGGAAGCTGACGTCCACATTGTAAATCCAAATTTACATCGTTCTTCCAAGTGTATGCTCATCACCATGCTCGAAAAGTTGTCTGTGAGGAGAAACGTGTCTCTGAGCCTTTGGCTCCACTCAGGGCTCCCACTGTGGGGAGAGTTGCCAGGCTGCGGAGGTGCCGGAGCAGAGCTCCTGTTCCTGCTCCCCAGGGCACCCCTGCCTTTATCCTCTGCAGCATTTTTCCTATTCCCTATCTCAGCACTCACTCTTATGTTCTCCTCCTCCTATCTCCTTCCCTCCCTCCCTCCCTTCCTATTTCATAAGAATCTGAAGTGATTAAAGAAATAGTTACATAAAGAAAATAAATAAAACCTTAGAACCAAATGAGTTCATGACAGAAGGGAACCGGACAGTTTCTCATTCCTGCAACTCAGCAGTGCTCCCACATTTCCTCTGCATCTGGAAGGTACGTCTGCTCCCTGCCAGCCCTGGTATTGGGGTGAAAATGCAGAGTTGTGCAAGGCCTGGAACTTCTGCCCCGACTGTGGGGAGGACACCTGGGTGGATCTCTCTGGCACAGTGGCTGTGCCCAAGGCATGTTCTGTCTTCAGAGAAAGGTTAGTTAGGTGAAATAGAGGACCAGGAGTATAAAGAACTGTGTATCCAGAGAGTGAGCTCGGAACATTCTGGCAGCCCAAGCTGTGGCCCTTCAACTAGCCGCAGGGCTTTGTAGCTCACACTGTGTGAGCTCCTGCCCTTCCTCCTCGCGATTACTGAACCAAGGCCCAGCAACGTTCTTCTGCATTGTTTTCACAGCCCACAAGATACTTGGTATACAAATGGTCCCACAGGGCATTGCTGAGTTTAAAAGGAAAAAACATCACCTGACAGGAACACACAGGTGAGACTCACATCACTTCCTGCAGGTAGTCTCCTCGGTCCAGCAACATAGAAGCCGGCAGCTTCCCTCCTTTCTGTCCTCCCCATGCCTCCCCTCCTGGAACTCGAGATGCAGTGGGAGAAGCACGTGGCAGATGACCTCAGTAATGAGTGCACAGTTGTCATTATGGCACACATTTTGAAGTGAAGGACAGAATGCTGGGAGAATAGAATATACCAAGGAGAGCTCTTTAAACGTGGAATTCAGAAGGCCTCTGTCACAGGTGGCGTTCACCCTAAAACTTGAAGAATGACTGGGAACAGCTGGGTGGAACCCACACTGCAGGCACAGGCCTGAGGCTGGAAGAATTCGGTGGCCATGGGGGACAGAAGGAGGCCTGTGGGCCTAGAACCACGTGACCCAAGGGGATGACCAGTGTGGCTGGGAGCTGGAGGCGGCAGGGCCAAACCACACAGGCTGTTCCTGGATCCTGCGGTCCTGAGCCTGTTGGAAGGCGGCCTCCTCATGCCCGGCAGGGTCCTAGGCAGGGCGGTGGTGCTGTCTGCTGTGCAAACCCTGCCCGACTTCTGCATTGCCTGAGTGCCTCTTCATTGGGACCTCACAGCTTCCAGTTCTGCGCTGAAGAGTTTTTGGTACTTGGCCTTAAGTTCTGTCATCATAAGCTGTCCCACTCTGCGGAGGGAGCTGGGCCTGCCTGTGCCTCAGAGTTGCCTAGCTGTTGCTTTTTTTTTTTTTTTTTTACTGTATTCTTTCTCTCTTCCGTGTGGCCATAGCTGGTGAGGAAACTTCTCCCCTGGCTTCCTCTCGTCGCACCCTCTGGCTTTCTTTCCTTTGCCTCAGATCCTTCCCTTTAGATGCTCAGAAGGCTCTGAATCAAAGCTCTCGCTGCCATTTTGGTAGAAGCCTGTTTCTCATTATCACCTGAAGATCTCAATTTATGGGGGTCAAGAAGTATCACAAGTACGGGCCAGGGTTGTGGCCCAGTGGTACAATGCTCGCTCACCTAGCCCACGTGAAGCACTGGGTTCGATTCTCAGCACCACATAAAAAAATAAATAAAAATAAAGGTATTGTGTCCATCTACAACTAAAAAAATTTTTAAAAAAAGATCACAAGTGCTTAGGCTAATTGCAGTTCTTTTTCTATTCTTCTAGTTTTGAGTATCATTTTATTCTTGATTTGCCTGATATTTTAAGTTTCTATTCATATAGGCGTTTCCCCCAGGATTTAGGTAATGACACCAGTCACTTTTCTTTAAAGAATTTTTTCTCCATCTGACAGGGTTATTCTCTCCTTTATGAAGTACAATCTGTGTCTCTTCTTTCCTCCAGTTTTTTCCAGGATGGACTGAAAGCAGTAGAAAGCCTCAAGCCTTCCATTGAAACCCTCTCCACAGATCTTCACACGGTGAGCAGTCCCTCTGTCAGTCCTGTGTGCCGTCTGGCCTGACCACTCAGTGCTGTCTAGCAAGGGAGAGCCCCATCCTGCCTGGTGGCTGGGGAGGGTGTGGTCGGCACGGGGAGCTGTGGCCACTCTACTGCAGCCTCACCTTTCTCTGCTCCGTTTACCTTTTAAAGATCAAGCAGGCCCAGGATGAAGAAAGAAGGCAGCTGATGCAGCTCCGCGACATCTTGAAGTCAGCACTGCAGGTCGAACAGAAAGAGGTGAGGGGATTTAATTTTGAAAGATGGCCGTTTAAGTCTCAGAGGTGTTGGGACCGAGGGATGTGAAATCCTGGCCTGCCAGGGACTCACCGTTCACTCTGGGGCCATGTCAAGCGGTACTGAGCATCTAGGTTGTTCTTTTAGTTCTACCAAAGCATCTTGGGTGTGTTCCAGGGGAAACACCTCCTGGGCGTTGACACAGGGTCTTTCCCACATGGCACACTTGCCACTTAACATGCTGTTCTGCCCTGGATCTCTGACGTGCCCGGACTTTGCCCCTTGGGAGGGAATAGAGCAGGTGGCCGCCTGGGTCTCTCCTGGCCCTGAGATTGCTCTGTAAGATGCAAGGAGTAAGCTTCTCTCAGGGCTCGGTCCTGAGGGGCACCATCCATGGACTCTCCTGTGTTACCTGTTGTGTAAAGGCATCTTTGCATGCTCACACTAAATTTGAATTTGGGGCAGGGGGCTCATGAAAAGAACATGGAGATAAATTTTAAAGGTAATTTTGTAATGTGTTCACTACAATGTGGGTGTTATGATGTGAATTTCTTTTTTCCTCGAGTCATAGAGTCACTGTGCTGCCCAGGCTGGCCCGGAACACCTGGGCTCAAGCAGTCCTCCTGCCTCAGCCTCCTGAGTAGCTGAAATAGAAAGTGAATTTAACATGAACCTACTTCCTTGTCAATAAAGGAGTGTGTCTGAATGTCCAGTAGGTGTTAGATAAATGACCATTGATCTACTTAACAGAGTAGAACATTCCCTGTCAGTGCTTCTCTATAAGATCTTGTACTATAACTGAATGTTGTTGTTTTTCTCCCAAATGCACTTGCCTTTCGTGACCGAAGTCTAGGAGAGTAAGTAGCTCAGTATTTTAACAAATCGGAGGGGTCTGCATGTTTTGTTTGTGAACTTCAAGATCCATGTTTCTTCTTCATACATCTTACTAGCACTTTAAATTTTAACCTTCTTCTTTCATTGTAGTAGATTTTGCTAAAGGCTAAAGAATTTCATGCACAAACATGTTGGAGTGGGGATGTTTGGAGTTGCTGGTTTTTCTGTGAAGAGGGAGCAAATTGCTCCCTTCTGCCTGCGATGCCGGGCTCACTGCCGTCATGGCCTTCCAGCCAGCTGTGGGCAGCTGAGGGAAGCCCCCTGCCTCCTCTGCCCTCCCTCTGTCACATGGGGGTGGTAAAGCGAGAGCCAGCAGCACCCACAGCATGGTGCCTGCCTCTCAGCCTAGAGAACGTGGGTCCTAGTGACTTGATATCACCAGACATGTCATGCACGCACAAAAGGAAAGGAAGACGAAGAACACGGAGCGTAGAGAAAACCACGGCCTAACTGGGTAGAGGAGACAGGGCCAAGCTCTGGAGCAGGAGGCCATGAAGGTGTGGCTCCAGGGCGTTGGTAGAGCAGTCAGAGTGAGGAGGAGGGTCTGACCTATGAAGCCTCATAAGGAGGAGCAGCCCTGGCACCGTGCAGGGGCCATGTTTACTCTGGCTCTGTAGAGTGAGGCTGGGCAGAGCTGGCTGTCGCCAGAGCGCTGTTCATTTATAGCTTTGCAGAAAATGTGAGAGACCCACCAGCCAGCCAGAGTCTTTGGGTTCATCCTTTTTTTTAAATTTTTTTTATGGACACAATGTCTTTATTTTATTGCTTTGTACGTGGTGCTGAGGATCGAACCCAGGGCCTCACGCATGCAAGGCAAGCGCTCTACCACTGAGCTACAATCCCAGCCCTGGGTTTATCCTTTAGGGGGTTCTGTTGGCCAGTCTGCCTGCCCTGCTGTCCTGAGCGACTCAGATGAACTTTCTTTACTTTCCTCTAGCTTTGTCCTGGGGGCTGGCTGTGTCCTCTAGGTCCCAGGGGCTGCCACGTCCTCCACTTCCTGGGGGCTAACCCTGTTCTCCACATGTCAGGGTCTGGCATGTCCTCCACTTTGCAGGGGCTGGCCGTGTCCTCCAGTCAGTCCCCTGGCTGTGGCTGTGGTGTGTTTCCTGTCCATCACACTTTGCACTTGGGTGATGGTGTTTTATTTGTTGGACCGTGTGTGAACACAGTTGCAAGGACAGGGCGAATGTGCATTAGTTACATATACTCGTTTTAAAAAAATGATTTTCAGGATTCGAGTTCCAGCTTGTGTTCCGCTAAGCACAGTGGCCAAGCACTGAACCCTGGGCCTTGCTGCTGAGGCTGTTATTCCTTCAGTTGGATTCTTCTCTGCCACTTACAGAGCTGGAGGTGTTGGGTGGCTTTGATTCAGTGTCATGGGAATTCTGGCCGATGTGCAGTGATGGTTCATGGTGGTAGGGTGGCCTGCTCGAGGACACCACCTTGATGGGTGGGCGGAGCCACTGGTCCTCAGTCTCTTCCACCAGTTTCCAACTCCATCATTAGAAGGATTCCAGAACATAGCCACTACAGTGTGGTGGCTCAAGTTGTCTTCTTCGTCACCCTGTGGCTGTACTTTAGTCCACGGGATCATGTGCCTTAAAGATCCCAGTGTAAGTCATACCTCTCCTGTCACCTGCCATTCGGATTTTGCTGGAGGTATTTCTCTGCTCTCTGCAAAGAGGATACTACCATTTGGTTTTTTCATCATTTTGTTAGGGGTATTTTAAGACTTACAGAAAAGTTGAAAAATTGTGCAGCTCCACACACACGCACCCTGGCATTTGACTCTGGGAAATCTTCTGCCAGATGAAGCCCCTTGGTACTGCTGGGTTTTGTGTGAGCTCTCTCCCTACCAGCCTCGCCTCTGCCTCTCCCACCCCTGTGCACCTGTGGGGCTCTGCTGGCATGGACCCACTACAGTGCTGCGGAGTCCCTGCTCTCTGATCTGAGAACACCCCAGTCTTGGGCTACTAGGGATACGATCAGGCTCTGGGATAAAGCGTTAGAAGTCCAAGTGCTGAAACCAGTGGGTTTTCCCCTCCGCGGCTGTCACAAGTGACTTCTCTCTCTCCATCAGCTCTGCTTCTCCTTTTCAAGGGTCGCTGAATAGTGAGATGTGGCTTGACAGTGGTGTTGTCTGGTGGCAGAGGTCCCACAGGGCCATAATCTCCCCCAACTCTGGCTTCTGGATTTGTGGTCTTTATCATGCCCCCAAGTCTGGCCTTATCAGAAACCCCTGCTGGGGGAATCCTTACCTGCCTCTCCTGCTGAGCTGGTGCCCTGCCTGGTCTTCTTGTCTGCCACAGTGGAGGGCATACTGTGCATTGATTCCTGTGGTCGGTGACCCTTTCCCCCATGCTCAGTGTAGGCCCTGCACACACCCCCAGAGGAAGAGAGGTGCACATCTCCCCTCTTTAGAGCTCACGGTTAGGAACTGGAGCCTTTCTTCATGATGAGCTGAAGAAAGGCTGTTGCCAGGTCACCTAGAAGTCATCTGGAGGATGCTGGAGCAGTTGGTGCTAAAGCAGATTCAGTTTTATGCCAGACAGGTTTATAGTACTATTTTTTCTGGATTTTTAGATTTTACATGATAGTAGCTTCAGTTTTGCCTGCATGTTTTGACAGAGTCAGGAGGTGCCTGGTCTAAAGAAAAGAATAAAACAGAATCCTGTCTTCTTGAGATGTGGCCAGGGTCTGGTCCTGTTGAGAGGTGGGTGTCCTTCATCTTGCTCCTGAGACCAGGAAACGGTCTTCACTTGCGTGTGTGGCAAGAGCGCCCAGCATCACTGTCATGACTTTACCACTGATTTTCTGCGGCCCTTTTTTCCTCCCCAGGTTGATAGACATACTTCTTCGTTGTGCAGTTAGGTCTCTTGACAAGGTTTATTTTTAGTTTTTCAGATTCCTGCAGGTGAATGGTATTTCTGTTTCCTCTCCACTCATTGCTCCCAGCAGCGTTAAAGCTGGGCTTGCTCTGCATTTCTCGTGCTGAAGTACGGCCCCTGTGGGAGAGCGCAGGATCTAGGACCATCTCCGCCCCACAAACCAGCATCTCGCCCTGGTTGCTACAGGAGGTCCCTGTGGAAAACGAGGCCCTTTCTCCCATGTGAGGCCTGTGTGTTTCAGCAATTGTCACTCATAGTGGAGCATGCCTTAGCATATCACGGATGGCTCAGATGAGGCTTTTTGTTTGTTTCTTTTTTGTCTTTTCGATTTTTCAGAGCTGCTGCATGTATATTGTAGAGTTTAGAAGGTCAGGGCCGGATATTTGTGTTTATGGATTGGAAGACCTGCTATGGCAGTTCTCTGCAGATGATCTATGGATTCAGTGTGCTCTCCATCAAAATCTCAAAGTCCTGGCTGCCTTTTTACAGAAATTGACAAACTGGTTCTAAAGTTCATATGGAAATGCCAGGGACTCAGAATAGCTAAAACCATCTTCAAAAAGAAGACTCATACCTCCTGATTTCAAAACTTTCCCCAAAGCTGTAATCATCGAGGCAGTGTAGTATTGGCACACGGGAGACAGAAAAGATCAGTGAAATAGAGTGGAGAGTCCAGAAATAAAGCCTCACACTGTGGCCAGTGGGTTTTCAACAGGCATGCCAGACAGAGGGAAGAACTGTTTTCCACAGGGGTCTTGAGGCAGTGGGACGCCACAAGCCAGAGAATGACCACGAACCTGCTATGTATCATGACCACAAGTTAACTTAGAATTGATGAGACCCAGGTGTAAGAGCTAAAGTCCACTTAAGGAGACTGAGATAGGAGAATCGTGAGTTCAAAGCCAGCCTCAGCAATGGTGAGGCGCTAAGCAACTCAGTGAGACCCTGTCTCTACATAAAACACAAAATAGGGCTGTGGATGTGGCTCAGTGGTCGAGTGCCCCTGAGTTCAATCCCCAGTACCAAAAAAAAAAAAAAAAGCTGAAGTCACTCAAGTCTTGAAAGAGACTTGCAGGTGTAGGTCTTTGTGTTCTTGGATTAGGCAGTGGTCTCTTACACGTGACCCCTAAAGTACAAACAGCAGAAGAAATGATAAATTGGAGTTCATCAAAATTAAAAATTTTTGTGCTTCAGCACTCTTCTTTCAGACTGTTGGGAGTCTAGGCGGCCACTGTTCCTTGTCCCTGAGGTCTGCAGTGCCTCGGGCCTCAGTGGGTCTTCTGCCTCCGGCTGCAGTGTTTGTCCCTCTGTCCCTGCATGGCAGCCACAGCCCCCCTCTGCCTCTCCATGTCTTTCCCGTGCTCTCCCCTTTGCCGCAAGGACCCTCTCTTGCTCTCTGCCAGTTTTTGCCTGCACCTTTCAGCTCACTTCTTCCAAACTCTTTCTGTGGTTTTTCTCCGTTGGATGCTTCAGATCTGAAGCACGTATGCAGGTCGTTATTTTTGTGCTCAGGACTGAACGCAGGCTGCCTTGACTTGCCACCCTTCTGCCTCAACCTCCTGAGTCGCTGCGGTTAGAGGTGTTACCAGTGTGCGCAGCAGGGTCTTGCATGTGCTCATTCTTGGTTTGGATCACACTGATGTCCACACTGTGGTTTCTTCCTGGTCTGCACTATGCTCGGTTTCCCCGAGGATAGTCTGCTGCTTGCCGTCAGCGAGCAGCCTCTGAGGACTCCCCCGGGGAGGAGGCCTGGTGTAATAGAAGGGGCATCAGCATGGGAAGGGGGATTCCACTCCTCACTCTGCTCTTGCTTTCGGGAGCTTTGCATCTTGAACAAATCAATTTTACTGTGTCTCTGTTTCTTATGTTACAAAGTGAATTGGCTGTGGTTGGGGTATGAGGTTCTTGGTTAACAAAAGCAGGCACATCTCACCTGGCCCTGCCTGGTTGGCCTGTGCACTGTCCGCCTCTTGCTCTCCTCTTGCTTTCTTGCACTCTGCCAGAGTTTCCAGCACAGACCCCGAACGCCTTGTTGGCCTCAGCTTGGGGCATCTGATGCTATTTGTTGAACATCAGTTGAGCCCTGGTTGGGGGCTAGGTATTATTAGGCTTGGGACCTGGGGATTTGTGGCTGGTCCTTGCCAGAAGCTCATAGCTGAGTTGGCCAGGCACAGTGGACTCAGTCTGGCTCTCTGCTGGCCACACGGATGGTCTCCCTGTGATTGCATCTCCCTGTGGTCAGGATCAGTGCTAGTTAGGTTCAGTGCCGTCTGCTCCCGCCTCCTTGAGACTGACAAGTGAGGAAGTGTCACTGCTGTTTTAGGCCAGGTGTTTGGTATGTGATCTTGGTCCTTACTTCATCAACTCTCTTACTGGGTCTTGTTTTCCTGTTTTTCAAGAAGGAAATGGGGCCAGGGAGCCTAAGTAGCTTGTTTTAGACAGAGGATGGTTTTGCTGTTTTACCGGAAAGCCCCTGCTCTCCCAGCATGTCACATGGCCTTCCTTCCTGCGGCTACTTTGCCTTCCCAAGGGCCAGTACAAGGGGCTTAAAGCTCAGGGTACAGTGAACCTGTGACTTCCAAGTTGCTTGTTCTTTCAGCCACTTTGGAAGTACTGAGTTTTGACATTTCCTTCTCCAGCCTGCTAGATGGCTATTGGGAGTTCCTGAATATGGAGTCCTTTTTTTGGTGTGGTGAGAAAGGAAAATTTTTCTGATTTAAAAAAACAAAACAAAACACTTAGGCGTAAGTTTCCTGGGTGTTACTGCTTTTTAAAAATTGAGACTTGGACAATGTATTAAAAAGCAAATTCTTGGCCATTTTTTAGGACTCACAAATTCGCCAGAGTACAGCTTACAGCTTACATCAGCCTCAGGGGAACAAGGAACATGGGACCGAGAGGAATGGCAACCTCTACAAGAAAAGCGACGGGTAGGTGAAGTGGCGGTGCCGTCACTGGAGTTGAGACAGACGCTTGTAATCTGCTGTGTCCAAAATGTCTAAACTTTCACTGTTTTCCCTTCTTACCCATAAGGATCCGAAAAGTGTGGCAGAAAAGGAAATGTTCAGTTAAAAACGGTTTTCTGACCATATCCCACGGTACCGTAAGTATTCTCTTGTAATCCGTGGTCTGCACTGTGTGTAGTTGGGTGAAGTCTGGCTGGAGACTGTGGTAGCATCCGGGGACACCAGTGTCCTGTGTGTGATGTGGCATTGAAGCTGCTGCATTTGGAAAGCCGGCTCCTCCCCGTCTGGCTTTGGGGCACTGTTCTGCCTTCTCCTCTAGGAGGAGCCTTGTTCACCCTGCGTCAGAGTCCGGAGTGGCTGGTGAGCAAGGTGTCTTTTCCTAGAAGCCTGTGACTTCCAGAAAGCACAGAGCAGCAGACATGTGTTCCCCTGCCCCCCCCCCCCCCCCCCCCTTGACATGGAAACTGACGGTCTCACTGGAGAAGATTTCTACTTTGCCATTAAGGGGGAAATGTTTCAGTGCTCTGGGAACCAGAAATCCAAGAGAAAAGAGATTTCAGCGACTTTTATAAAAGTCTTCCATGGGTCCCATCTTAATCGAGTTCTCTTCTGTCTTCTTCATAAGAACCCATGCAAGAAAAGCAGCCCTGCCTGTTGAGCTTTTGAGAAAACCAAGCAGAATAAAATTGCACACCAGTCTAGCTTGCAGAAACTGGGAACCGGACATATAGCCACAAACAGCCCTTGTCACCCATCTTCTTTTCTAAGAGGCATTAGGCATATTATCCCCTTGCCTGGTGTGACCCGGGCTGGTGAAAACCACATGGGCTGGTGGACACCTTTGAAAAGGTCCCAAGGCTGCCGTTTCGTTCTTGGTTTGTGTTTCCTCTCCCAAGCCAGGCTCGGCACCGCACACGCCCAGCAGCCTCGGTGGTGTGGGTGGATGGCAGTGAAGATGAATCACCCTCCATAAACACACCCTTCATCTTGGTCTTCCCTCCCGCCTCCCACCGGCCCCAGGGAAAAGCAGAGCTGGACAGGAGCACAGATGAGTTTTTTGGACCCTTAGAAAGATTATCTATCACTTCTTGTTGGGGTCTTGAGAAGCAGCTCCTCTTGGTATTTATAAGCAAAAAAAAAAAAAAAAAATCAGAGCAAAGCTCTGAAGGATGTCACTGAAGCAAGGATTGTGCCACGGGTCCTTGCCGGGGAGGCTTCATTCTTGCTGATTCCATCAAGGGGACGGGGAGGGAGATGAGAAGCAGCACATGCTGGGTAGAGCCTGCAGGGTCTCTGGCCCTGGGATTGACTGTGTCTCCATCAGGCAGTTGAAGATCACCCGTCTCTACAGTCGAGTATCGCAGGCATCGTCACCACCTCACTCTGGGGGCCTGTGGTTCAGATCTGTGTGCTTTTCTTCCCTATAGAGAGATGCTTGGGGGTGAGGAGATGTGTGAGACCAAGCAGGGCAACTTTATTGAACCGTGTCTCACCTTTAAATGATGACTGTGAGGCCAGGAGCCGGCCAGCTTCCTCCCTGATCTGCACCCCGTGGCTCCTGCCTTTCCACCGCCCATTCTGTTGTGTCACTTGGGTTACTCCCCTGACGGAGGAGTTGCCACGAGACAGCTTCATTCCGTGCCCTAACAGCTCTCAAGTCACGAGGCACACTTGCGTCGTTAGGAGTTCCCCGAGGCCCAGGGCCTCGGCCTGTGCTGGTGAGTTGCTCCCGTGCTATGACAGAGGACAGAGGAGGCCTGGCGGTCCTTTGCTGGCAGCACAATTGACTTTAAGTCACTGGCATGCTCAAGTCCTCTCAGAAAACAAGGAAACCTAGTTTCCCTTGCATTTTGATGGACTGCCCCAGTTTCTGGCAGGTAGTACAGTTGTAACTCGCTTCAGTAGAGCGTTGACAGCTCTGCCTGTCGCACAATGTGCATACTTAACCAGAGCTTTGTGTGTTGAGGGGCGGCCCTCTCCTGGGAGCCATCATCCTGCCATTAGCAGCCACTTCCTGCTACAACTGCAGGGGCCGCAGGTGGGCTCTGCCCTGGCCTTGCAGGAACACGAGAACCCTGCTTTCCAGCCCTCCCTCCACTTGCTGAGTATTTCTTCCCCCCTTTCCCTGTCTTGTTCTGTACGCCCTGGAAGTGACAGTCCTGTAGCCCCTCCAAGGTCCTGTATCTACAGAGGATGGCGCGTGCAGATTTGAATGACTGCAGCTGAGAAAGAGAGTTGAGAGATGCCTCTTTGCTTTGGTTTGGTGTTGATTTGTCTTCTCAGGCAGCTCACTTCTTAAGCCAGTACCTCCTGAGTGTGCTAGTTCCCCACCAGGAGGAAAGGGCACATTGCCAAAGACTTGTCTCCTATATGGAGGTCTAAGAGTAGCACCTGGCAAACAGCTGGGAACTGGGTCTTTAAGAAATGGAAGCCCACAGGGTGTATTTGCACTGTTTGAAAACTCTTCCTGGGAAGCTGGCAGCCTTAAGCAAGTGAAGTGGCTGTGTTCTGTGTTCAGGCCGGGTGAGGGTAGCACCCGGGAGGAGGCCAGTGAGAGACCCAGTTGGTGTTCCCTGGCAGCCACGGCCAGTCGTGTTTTTTGGCACTAGAAAGAAGTGATTCTTGGGATGAAACTCTCGGGCTGGGTTCCTCTTTGCCAAGTTCACAGAACTGCCCCACCACCAAAGGCCGCAGGTTGCATTCTGCTGGGAGAGTTTCCACTAGCTCTTAGAGTACCTAGAAATTTTAAAATGACCACCAGTCATGCAGAAAGAAGAATATAAACTTCCTTTTAAAAAGCCTGACAAATGGTAAAAAGTAGAATGCATGGTTAAAATAGGAGATTTGCTAATAATTTGTGCCTTTGTGGCCAGTGCTGGGGCCGTGGCTTCTTTCCCTCCCCTGAGGGTTTCTGCTAAGCCAGGCTGCTCAAGTCAGGTTCTCGAGCAGCACCTGTTACCTTGCAGAGTAGGTGAAATTGTTGGGTGACCGAATTGAGTGATGATACTCTCTTTCCAAATTACAGCAGGGAGGGAATTTAATGGATAGAATTTTTCGCCCATAAATTTTTCTCACAGCTTTGCTCTACCTAATGATTCATCTGAATGTACAAATAGCAAATTGTTATTAATGTAAAACTTAGAACAGCTGATGTTCCTTAGGATTGCCAGCTTGCCTGTTGTGCACCCGCTCTTATGGTTGTCTTTTTTATTGTATAAATAATGACACTTGAGCCTTTATCATTATTCCTAATTCAAATACAGGCACTGGATTATTTTTCTGTATTTTGTGGTTTCATTTGCTGTGAAGTAAGAAATCTGTCTTTGAGGTGGTTCTACTGGTAGATAATAAATAACTTTCCCTATGCTACAGGGAAGAAGGAAGAGTCAAATTTACTGGTGGGGAGGGAGATTGTAGTCCTTCAGATTGTGGTTCTTTGCTGCTCCAAGGAAGTCCAGGTGAGGGACTGCCTTCAGTGGACACCACATCAAGGCTGGGGAGGTAGCAGCTAAGCACTGGACATAAAGCCCAGCTGTGACATTGGAACTCTGGCTTCCCTTCCCCCAGGCTGCAGAACCCATCAGTTGGTTTTATGTTCTATCTTTATCTGCAACATTGGAGTAGTTCTCAAAGGGCATTTAGGAATATTGAATGAATGAATCCATGAACAATATTCATAAGAGTGCCTGACTTGTGTAAGTACGTACTACTAATAATAGCGGAGTAAGTGTGGCTCTTCTTGGTTGAATTCGTCATCTTGTCCATTAAGTGCTTCCTCATTTACCAAAGGACATGGGCCCCTTTAATTGCTCCTGTGTCTAGCAACAGCAGACACCTCAATCTGGAAGTAGCCCTGAGAACTGCGCATCTTCCATGTGAGATTATAGGGAGGCCAGACAGGCTGTACACTATGTTAGGGTACCTGGTCACTACATGGGGCTCCTGCTCACTGTTGTAGAAATGGATCATTTGTGTATTGGTGTCTGGATGAGCCAGTAATCCTATTGGTAAAGATCTTGTTGGGTTTGCAAGATTAGACAGCTTGAAGTCTTCTGGTACTGTTTCCTGATGATCCTAGAATTCTGATAGGAATCTACAGACAAAGCGAGTATCCAGTGGCTAAGATCCACACAGCCACAAACCGGGAAGGTCTAGAACAACCCTGTTGATCCAACATCTGTGTATCCAGACTTCAAATCCTTCACTCTTTATCAAACCCAGATCCTGCCCACTGCAGGATTGGTCCCATTTTAAAGGAAGCCTCTCACCTGTGCTCTGCAGTGGTAGCTGAGAAGCCTTTGGGTCTGTGAATGCATAGGTTCTCCCGGGCCTGCTCAGTGTGTGTCTGGATTACTCCCAGAACCACACTGTTTATCTCGAAGCTGCTGGTAACCAAGGGGAGTGGGAACACCCAGGCTTAAAGTCTGAGATGTGGTATTTTGTCTTTTCTTTTGGCAGCTCGAGAGGTTAGTAAGGTAAGCCCTGTCCTATTTGGAGATTTCTCCAAGGTCTTAAGGCATTTTCCCATTCAGAATTTTTGTTTCTGAAATTACCTTCTTATCCTCTGCCCTTGCTTTTTGGAGAAAGTGCGATTTTTTTTTGAAACTAGTAAAGCAGCCATTTTTGGTACAGCTCTGGTGAAGATGTGCTGTGATCTCTTGTGTGTGGGGTTGGGGTTACGCCTGTGAATGATGCCTGTTTTGATGAAACTCAAGGGACAGTGATGGTTGGTGTTGGATGGTGACTCATCTGTTGTCGCTTCAGGGGAAATCATCTCAGCCATTTTCATGCTGAGATCACTTTTCCTGGAGATGAGGTTTTCACTCACAAAAACTCTTTTAAGAGCACTGGAAATTGAGCTGGGTACCCAGGTCCCCTCCACACCATCTGTGCCACCTGTAAGAATCAGAACCCAGTGCTTTGGGGCTTCAACCCCAGAGCATTTTGGTCTCAGGGAGCCCACTGCCCCAGCCTCAAGGTTGTCACTCCTCTGCCCCTTGTCCAGGCAGGTTGTGTAGACCACCTGTGAGCCCCGGCAGGGAGGACAGTGCTCCTTGTGCGGGGCTGAAGTCTCAGTCCTGCTGCCCATGTTAAAGTCTGCTCTGAGTGTTGTCCCTGCAGGCTGTCAAAACCGCTCACTCCTGCTGTGTTTCCATGAGCAGTGAGGCAGATGGTGACCTGTTCCTTCCCACTCATGCCTTGTTTTTCATTTGTTTTTAATCAGGCTAACCGGCCTCCTGCAAAGCTCAACCTGTTAACCTGCCAAGTGAAGACCAACCCCGAGGAGAAGAAGTGCTTTGACCTCATCTCACGTAAGGCTCGTCCTGAGGTGCTGGGCTGGGGAGGACTTACTTTAAATGCCTTTCCAGGGCTTCTGTCCCATGTTGAACACTACATTTTAAAGAATTGATTTTTGAAGAGAAATGCCCCCATTTCAAGTAGTCTGCCTGCTCTGTCTTCCTGTTCGTGGTTGCTGGCTTGCTGGTCTCCCGTCAAGGGTCAGACTTTGAGGGCTTGTAAACCTAGAGATAGCCTCTCAGCTCGGAGCCTCGGCGCTCCTGTTTGTAAATAAGGAGGTTGATTGGATAGGCCCCAGGTCTCGAGTCCTGCACCTTTTTATTTTTCCTCTCAAAGGACAATTTTGTTGTCAAAAGCTTCCATGGTTTATTTGCATGACATTAGAAATGCTATGAACAAAAAAAGATAGTATCTTTGATATAGCCCTTGGAACTTTGGTTGTAGACATTGTTCATCGTCCCCACCAGGGACTAGTCTTTCTGCTTCTGCTTGCTTTTCTTCTTTGTGGTGCACCCAGGAGTCACCAAAAAACCATCTGTTATGGTGAATGTCTACTCAGCACGCCCAAAAGAGGAGGGTTTGTGCTGTCTTAAAGAAAACATGATAAGCCTCTTGTCCTTGGTCGTTCGAAGTGGCAGGGTTACGTTTCAGGGGGGGAAGGTCCAGTCTCCCCTTCGAAGATGTGGCTGCAGGGATTTTGGCCCAAGTTACAGCCTATGCATTGTAGGAAGATGTGGTGTGTTGCCTGCCCTGGTGCCCAGCAGGAGGGCCGCTGGTCAGCCTGCTGACTTGCACTATTGAGTCCAGGGGCTCATTCATGTCATCAAATGTTCATGGCAAACTTGTGAGATGGTTGCTGCCCGCTCTGCTGTATTTGCTCAGCCCTCCACTGTGTCCCTTCTCAACTCAGGGTCTTGGGAAGTGTGAGCAGCATGATCCAGACACTGGACTGCTTTGTAAAATGCAAGGCGACTTTACCCTGCTGTGAGCCCCCACTCCCACCCTATCCATCTAGCACGTCCACAGATTCCCTTATCCCTGCCGCAAAGCTTTCTCTGGGATCCTTCATTCACTTACAGTGTTGTAAAATGCTGAGAATTGACTATAGTTTTAATTGGTATCACTGCTGGGTCACCTGCCTGCAGGTAGCAAAAAAGTAAGAAAACTTGATGCTGTGACTTGATGTCTGCTGGTGCCTGGGGAAGATTCAGCAGTTTTCTAGTTTCTGAAATTGTAACCAATCGTAAGCCACATGCTACTCTAGTAGCAAAAGTGCCCTTTGGTAACAGGTTAGCACTTGGTAGCCAGTTGATCTTGGCTTGGCCTCAGGCCTCACATGGAGGTAGATGTAGCACTGCCTCACCTGTCCCCAGTCACCAGCACAGCAACTGGTGGGGCCCCAGCAAATACCACATATACAGAAGCAGTTACTGCAGATCCTGCCCTGGCCCTCCACACACCAGGCTCCAGGAGGATTGGAGCCTAACAGCGCCCCCGCCAGGCATGGGGGGAGGTGGGCCTACATGCATCTGGTTGCACCTGGTGTTTACCAGATCCTACCAGCGTCTGCCGCAGCCTGAAGCATGATGACTGTGTGATGGTCCTCTGTGATTTGCAAAGGGCTGAGTCTGGCTGGAAGTGCTGCTGTGAGCTTGCCTGTGGTCATCCTTGAGAAGCGCTCTCATTCCCCCTCCCTGCATGTCCTCTGGCGGTAAAATGATTCCAGTCCTTCTTATTTTTCATCCCCAGTTAGTTTTTAAAATGACCCACTCCCTTCAGAGGGTCATAGAGGAAATGCTTTGTGTGTTGCCCTCTAGGCTTGGGCTCTTTAGACATGAAAACCAGCCCAGCCCCGGGGCATCACCAAGGGAGACGTGCACAGTGGGCAGAGCCCTGGTGTGAGCATCCCGAGAAGTGGGGACCTGGGCAAGACCCAGCTCTCTCAATGCCTCCTCTGTGTCCTGACCTGGCTAGTGGGATGAGTGTTAACGGGTGCTTCTGGCTCTTGGGTGGTTGGGAAATCAGAGCAAGCCACACAGCAGGCAGTGAGGACATGTTCTGGTGTGGATCTGTCAGCACCCGGAGTCGCCCCCTTCCCCATCCTCACCTGCAGAAGGCCAGCAGACTGACTGGCTGCCTTTAGGTAGTGCCTGCAAGATCCTCCTCCTCCACTCTGCCCCAACCAGGGACCTCCCATGCTGGTCAAGAAGTCAGCAGGCACAGCCCCTCGAGGAGGACATGTCTGCGGCAAGGCCAGCCTTGGAAGCTCGCCTAACCTCTCGCCGTCAGACTGACCCACCCTTTGCAAAGTCAAGTCCTGGATCAGTGTCCTTGACCCACATATCCAGCCCAGGTAGATGGAGGGGACCAGAGAATTATGAGGGGACCTAGGCCAGTCCTCTGAGGGGATTCAATTTTCCAGGTCCGCGTGACAATTGGAGGTGGAACCTGGGCCAGTAGCAGTCCTGGCCACCAGCCCATTGCTAGTTGTCCCACAGTTCCTGCTGCTTCTCTTCCCATGTGGAGGTCGCTGGAAACCAGGCTGTGGCTCGTGTGCGTCTGGAGAGTCTGCAGTGGGCTGCGTATTTGGACATTCTCAGTTTGCTTCCTGCAGACACACTGGACAGCAGCACTAGTCACAGGTTTACCTGAGCTGGTCCTGGTGTGCCAGTGATGTAGTTCCTGGCGAGCCACGGTACTAGGGTTACCTCCAGAGCCACAGCTTCCTGGGAATCCTGAGGCCTGCAGAGCAAGCCCTTTAGGGTGGCTTGAGCTGTGGGTCTGCTCCCACCTGCGCCTCTTCCCAGGGAGGCTGTGCATATCACAGTGCCTGGGAGCAGAAGAAAGCAGCCTTGCCTCTCTCTCAGTACTTGAGCGTGGCTCAGCCCTAACATTCATATCACAAAATCAAGTTTCATTTTTCTAAACTTGAAACAGTTCAGTTAAACCTGGTTCCTTTCCTCAGTAACAGGGAGGATGAAGAAAAATGTCATTCTATACCCCCTGGTGTTAAAAGAAACAAAAAGATGGTGTGGTACAGTGGAAAGGGTTGGGACCAGGAGGCAGGAAACCTGGGTCCTCTGTTGGCTACACTGGTTTCTGCCTCGTAACCTCTCTGGGCCTCGGCCTCCACCCAGATAACCTGCCAAGGTTGTTCAGGGGACCAAAGGACTTTTAGAAGTGAAAACCTTAGTGGAAGTTGGCATGTCTGCTCACTTTTAGGTTCTAGATGTTTCTTGTGGGTCCCCAAGAACAGAGTCACTGCTTGTCACCATTCTGTCATCCACCCACTGTCATTTCCTGCTTTTTCAAACTTAATTCTTTTCTACTTTGTTTTTGGACTGAGGGCACAGACAGGTGGAACCTGGTGCATATCCCTCCCCAGCACCCATGCCGTGCGCATCACAGTATAATTCTCCAGAAGGGCATAGTGCGCGTTCTCAGCCACATGTACAGATGTGAAAACCCGGAAATTAACGTTGGCGTGATGCTGTTCACTGAAAATCTTACCTGTTTTCCACTAATGACCTGTCCTGCCCCAGGATCTTCTCCAGGATCCCACCTTGCCTTTCATTTTCTTTCATCTGGGACCCTGTGGTCTAGCAGTTCTCCTGTCCTCCCTTTTGTGACTTTGATGTGTGTTAAAGAGTATTGATCAGTTTGTTGTCAGATGTCCTTAGTTTGGATTTCTCTGATGTTTTCTCACAGCTGAGCTGAGGTTAAGTGTTTTTGGCAAGAACAGCGGAGTAAAACTGTCACCTCACACGCCCCCTCCTGTGCACACAGAGCCAGCAGCCCAGCAAAACACTTGTAAACTGATGCTGATGCCAGCTGCCCATCTTATATAAAACCATTATTTAACAGTAACCTATTGCCTTAGCTATTTGTAACCCGGGACTCCCGGACCATGTGATTCTTATTATTTCTCACACAGTACTGTCTTTTTTAAAGAAAACTAGAAAACTTCTAAGCTATTTATTCTCTTGAGAAAAGTCTTTTGTTATTCAAAAGGCTTCAACAGTTACCTTTGAGGCCACCTCTGCAGTGATTTTAACAAATCAAATTTCTGAAGGGATAGCGAAGATTTCTATTCAGTTTCTGGAAGCTGCAGCTTTTAGACTTGAAGGATGGAGGACAGGGCAGGATTATTAATTTCCATTACAAAGCCACAATTACTGAGCAGAGGCAGAGGGAGTGCTTGATTTTATACAAATCATTAATTTCCTAGCAGTGAGCTAAGATTATTCCTGAGGTTAATTATCAACCACCTTCTTCTGGAGTTGTGTACCGACTGCTCTCTGGGCTCACAACTGATGAATTTCCTCCCGCTGTGCAGATGACAGGACCTACCACTTCCAAGCAGAAGACGAGCAGGAGTGCCAGATGTAAGTCACTTGGAAGCGGGACTTGGGGCAGACCCAGCAGCAGTCCTGGGGTGTGACTCTTCCTGCTGTCATCTGTCTAGATGGATGTCCGTGCTGCAGAACAGCAAGGAGGAGGCTCTGAACAACGCGTTCAAGGGCGACGACAATACTGGAGAAAATAACATCGTCCAGGAGCTGACCAAGGAGATCATCTCAGAGGTGCAGAAGATGACAGGCAACGACGTGTGCTGTGACTGTGGGGCGCCAGGTGATCCCGGGCCCCTCCCCGCCCTGGGCTCCAGGACATTCAAATCCCATTCCAATTCACAGAATCCATTCATTGATTTTCACTTGCATTTCAAACATAAAATTAAGTACAGCTCAGCCTGAGTTCATCCCATTACACAAATACTTAACGAGCCGTGTGCAGGCCGCAGTGGGGCGGGGTGGGGAGCTGCCTGCCAGGCCTCAGAGCAGGACTGAGTGACAGGCGGCCTGCTGGAGAGGAAAAGTCAGCCATGCTTTTTGAGAAGTGAAAACTGAAGGGCGTAGCAAGGGTGAGGTCAAGGCCATCTGGTCTGGTAAGACTGAGGGGCTGCTGGACACGCTGCTGTGTGGGCCTCCGCCTGGGATTGCTTCAGCACGCCTTTGTCCTGCTCTTAGAACTTCCAGAGGAACGGTCTTTCACTGTCTAGCTCTGTTCCCAGAAGAGCTGTGCTTCTGGGGAATGTCAGTTTTTCTTTCTGTAAAAGTCCCTCTGCCTGTCAGTCACACTCTGGGACACAAGATGCTTATGTTTGCAGTTGATAAAGCATCTCAGAGGCTTCATTTTAATGGACATACATTTTTAACAACTGGTATTTTTAAAAGTTTGAGCAGTTGACCTATTCTAATTAAAATGGAAGATGCTGGGGGGTCAGGGCCACCACGCATAGGCTTTTCTGGATATTTGTAAAATGGGAAAGATTGTGGCTTGACTAGAATGGTCAGCCACCTTTTCATTTCTCTAATTCTATGACCATTTTTATTTAAAAACACAATTAAGGCAGGGCATGGCAGTGCACACCTGTAATTCCAGCTACTCAGGAGCCAGCAGCAAGAGGATCACAAGTTTGAGGACAGCCTGGGCAATTCAGTGAGACCCTGTCTCAAAATGAAATTTTAAAAAGGGCTGGGGATGTAGCCCAGTGGTAGAGTGCCCCTGAGTTCAGTCCCCAGTACTGCAGACGAAACCCACACAATGAGTGCCACCAGGTTCCTGTTATCCTCAAGGCAATATTTGGTTTTGGATTCATTAAAAAATGTCTTTTTGACAGGAGATGATTTAGGGAGAGTTAAGTACATACATATAGTGTATCTCTTTAGAAATAATATAAGAAATTATAAGAAAATCTATAAGAAATTATACACTTTCTTGATAAGGATAAGGATAGTCAAACACATAAAGAAACAGTTTCATAAAGAAGTTAAAGCTATATTGTTTTAAAATGCTAAGGCACTATTGATGGTGTAGAATTCGATAAGAATCATGTAATGCATGCCTGTCACTACCCCAAACAGAGTGTACACACAGAAGAGGCCTGGGGCACACACACAGGCCCAGGAGTATTTCCTGATGTGGACGAACTGTTCACAACTTGAACATTTTTAAAATAACTTCACAATTACTTCGTGACCTAGATTGTGTTTACCTGCTGTGAATTTCAAAGGACAGCAAGCAGGTCTAAGAATCGACCTACTGGGATGTGGTAATGTGCTTAAGTACACCTTACTGTTTTGGTAAGTTTAACACATAGTAGGATTTTTCAGTAAGGAGTAAACATGCCGTGTGGGAAAGGTGTGGCTTGAGCTCAGGTAAGCACAGGGCTGCAGTCTGCTAGCAACTTTGGTCTGAGAATCATGGTGTTGTTTGAGCTCCATAGGGAGTCACTGTCTTGGTCCTCTCTTGGGGCTCTTGTTGGCTTTAAATGAGATATAGTACAAAAGTGCTCTGACTTCTAAAGCTCTTAGAATACACGCTATTGTGCTACTACCAAAGCCCTGAACCTGGCGTATCCTGAGCACGTCTTGTTTGTTCTGTTACTAGCATCGATAGAGTGGATGTGCCAGGTCTGTTCCCTGACAGTGCTAGGCTTTGGTGGGTCATTTTTCCTCTTGCTCTGTCCTGTCTGTATGACCAGGTTGGTGATGGCACAGTCTCTGTTCAGGACCCGTCCTGGAGGAACGCAGGGTCTCCTGAGTGCACTGTGCTCTACTTTTCATACTCACAACACTTGTCACTTAAATGAGGATGGGGAGGTGGAAGAAGAGGAAAGAGAAAGGAGAACAGACATGTCCCTACGTATGCATTGCATGTTAACTAGTGGTGTTATGGATACTCAAGTATTCTGTTTGTGCCAAAGATCAAGAAGTACTCAGGTTCAAAACCCCCACTCAGTAACCAGGCAGGAAAGCAGTTCTGTTTTCTGCCCTCTTCCAACCAATAACTTAAATTCATCTTATTCTCTCTGGCAGATCCTACGTGGCTTTCCACCAACCTGGGCATTCTGACCTGCATCGAGTGTTCTGGAATCCACCGAGAGCTGGGGGTCCATTACTCCAGGATGCAGTCCCTGACGTTAGATGTATTGGGAACATC
>PVHX01023177.1:0-26260 GCA_004024805.1 Geosciurus inauris
GGGGCATGGGGACAGCAAGGGTGATGGAATATGATGGTCATAATAACCCTAACTTTATGTATGACTGCATATATGATGTGATTCTATACAACTTACAACTAGAGAATTGATATGTTATCCTCTATCTATGTACAATGAGTCAATTTACACTGTCAACATGTAAGCCTAAATAAAACAAGAATAAAAATTTAAAAAAAAACAAAAAACAAAAAAAAACTTTGTTTTCGAGAATAAAGGATTCTGACCTGTGGGGAGGGGGGGGAATGGCAGAATGGGTCAGAGCATTAAAATATAAGTATGGAGGATGATTTTCTGACATATCCCTTTTTTCACTATTTTAATGGGATCCTCTTATTTATTTATTTATTTTTATTTTTTTAAAACAGCAGAATGCACTTCAAGTCACAGGACACATACGGAGCACAATTTTGCATTTCTCTGGTTGTAAACAAGGTAGAGTCACACCATTCATGCCTTCTTACATGTACCTAGGGTAGTGGTGACATATCCCTTTCTGCTCAAATGCCTGCTCCCCCACTGTCTTGTTGATGTGGAGAAGTTCTGTGGTCCATGGATACCTCAGAACTCCATGGGGTGGAGCTGATGGGAATGATTTTTCCATGGGTGACCTGAGGAATGATTTTCAGCTCAAGAACATGAGGGCCTCCCTTCCAGAGATCTGTGGGAGCTGCCAGCTGCTTAGCAAGGCTTACTGCCTCAACATCAGGTTTACTGGAACCCTCTGAGCCCAAGGGGTAGCTCTTCCCAGTACAACTGCTGCTACTGGGATCGATTTGGAAACTGACAGGGCCAAAAGGCACTGGCAATGTGTTCCAAATCAGAGTTGGGAAGGACCCTGGGTCTCTACTAGGGGAAAGGAATGGCAGTCTCTAGAACCCAGGGGGTTAGATGTTGTCCTGTCACCTTACATGAGAAATGGCTGTGATAAAATAATAACCAGGAACAGTAGGTGACCCAGTTTGAACAAAGGGGCTGAGGATCGATGCTCTGCAGCCGCTGCCCCCTTTATGGGCCCTTTTACTATAACATTATATATTATATGCAAATCGTGGCACAAAGTTAAGGCTGCTTTTCATGTCAAGAGGCTTCTTTGATCCTATATGTTATATTTTTCAGATCTTGGACAGTAACATTTTTCTTTTTAGCACGAAGTTGCTCAAGGTTCATCTGAGACTCTTTTAAATTGCTGCTTTCAGAGAAATAACAATGTAAAATGACACGATGATGTATGGCCCCGTCCAGCAGACCGGGGCTGCAGCAGCCGCAAACGCCACCAAACCTCTGGGAATGAAGCGGTCTCTGGAGCGCCATTGTGCAATTGTCCTAACCGGATCATTTTTAATTAGTTGCAATTAATTTCAAGTGACAGCGTCCTGCAATATCAAGTCAGAGAGGCTCTGGTGCGTGGGTGGGGTTATTAGGAACAGACGGCTGGTGAGAGAGAAGCCAGAGGGAGGTCGCATCATGAGGCCCTTACCTACAAAATTTTTCGGGTGGGGGTTAGAGAGATGATCATTTCCTGAGCTGGAGGAGAGAACTTCTTCCTAATGCTGCAAATGTTCTGATTCTTTCTGGGCTGTGTGTGGGCTTTGCTAAGTGGATACTTATTACACCCTGTACATTTGCTCTTCTGGTGGGCAGCAGGTCGGCAATTATCTCACTTCAGTAACATAAAGTGGTTTGGCCACCTAACCTCTGCCTTAGGTACACAGAAGCAGACCCTGAAACAAGGATCTGGGCAGGAAGTTTATTTGAGAAGTGACCCAGGAGTGAGGAAATGATCAGGAAAGAGAAGGAAACCAGTAACTGGTGTTTTTTGTTGTTTATTTTTTTTTTATTTGTTCTTCTTAGTTACGCGTGACCGTAGAATGTATTTTGATATATCATATATACATGGAATATAACTTCCCATTTTTGTGGTTGTGCATGTTATGGAGTTACATTGGTAGTGTATTTACATATGAACATAGGAAAGTTATGGGTAAATGGCATTTCATTTTGTTTTGTTTTGAGTATTAGAGATTGAGCCTACTGAGCTACATCCCCAGTTCTCTGTATTTTTTATTTTGACACAGCATCTCACTGAGTAACTGAGGCTGGCCTTGAACTGGAGATTCTGCTGCCTCAGCCTCCCTGAGTAGCTGGGATTACAAGAGTGTGCCACCATGCCCAACAGGGAGTGTGTTTGGGGTAAGTTAGCCCTGTAGGTACCTGGAACTCACTGCTATTAGGGAACTTGGGAGACAAGATAGAACATACTTCTCAGAGTTATCCCATCCAGGGGGGCAAAGAGCCAGGATATTTATACAATGATTCTGTGGGTGACTGGTTGGAGTCTTCTTCCTGCCCCTGTGCACAGACCCATGGGTGGCTGGAGAAAGCTCTCAAGCAAAGAAATGCAGCTGTGGGCAGCTGAAAGTCGGGTTTGGAATAACAGAGATAGTAAAGGTGAAGGGTGCAAGTGGGCAGTGACCATATCTGTCATGTCCTCTAGGACACCTTCCAGTTCAAAATTCCTACAATTTCCCCGATACCTCTCCATGTCCCTCTGAGGCTCTTGCACATAGAGAGTTTAAGTAGAGTGACATGCCCAGGGCCACTGAGACTAGCAGAGGAGAGCTGAGAAATCAGGTCACCTGCTCCACAGTAGCAGGAAGTCCCACCCTGCCACACTATTGCTCAGCATGGGGGGTACCACATCCAGGAACCCAAGCTGGGTTGGGCCAGGCTACTATGAGCTGACTGGGACATTTTTCTCCCAGTCAGTGTGGAGACTTCCATATCCTATGTTCCCAGCAGACATCACTAGTTGATTGATCTTGGCACTCTTTCTCCTGCATCCAGATGTGGATTTAGAATTCTTTCAACAGGATGCAGCAAGGAGCTGCATTAAGCAATGGTACATACAGAAGACATAAATCCTGTTTGTTCCCCTGGCCAAGAGAGAGTCTCCTCCTGAGCACGATGTTCTCTAATCAAAATGTTTTGGGGCACAGATTGCCTATATAGATTACTTACATAGTAGCACAATCATTCTTTATCTCCTACCAACTGAATCTTTGGGGCCATGTGGCTAATCCCCACTTCAAATGCACCTTCTGTTCTGAACCAGAACTAGGGCACTTGGCCTCTACCCTGGTTTCTCTGGGAAGGTAGAAGGCAAATATATCTCCCCGGGCTCTTCCTTTTTGTTCTCAAAGCCACCCTTCATTGGTTAATCAGCAGGAAGGGACCAGGAACTAATAAAACTTAGGCCTTTTGGGGGGAGTAATGACAATTACAAAAAATATTTTTTGATTTGAGGTATTCTGTTTTGTTTTGTTTTATATGGTACTAGGGACTAAAGCCTATTGTGCTTTACCACTGAGCTACAGCTTCAGTCCTTTTTTATTTTGAGAGAGGGTCTAAGTTGCTGAGGGTCTTGCTAAGTTGCTGAGGCTGGCCTCAGATTTACGATGCTTCTTCCTTAGCCTCCCAAGTCACTAGCATTACAGGCATGAACCACTGCACCCAGCTCAAAGAATAGTTATTGAAGCTAAGCTATGGAACCAACCTAGATGCCTTTCAACAGATGAATGGATAAAGAAAATGTGGTACATATACACAATGGAATATTACTCCCTTCAGAGCCCTTTCTGGTGCTACCATCCATTAACTTATCAAAACTCTGTTCTCTGTAGTTGGCCAATTTTCCCATTTATGAAGGATGTCTCTTTGCCCCAGAAGTGGCTGGGGGTTTGTTAGATTTTGTTGTTTTTGTGGTTCTGGGCATCAAATCCAGGCCTTGCCTATGCTAGCAAGCATACTACCACTGAGCTACATCCCCAGCTTACCAGTGATTTTGAAATCACTATCTCATCACATTAAAAATAAGGTTTTTTTTTTATTCCTCAACATATCTTGTCTCTGGACTTCTCATAAGCTTAATAGTCCCTGGCCAGTTTGTTTCTTCAGTGATTTTTTAAAAATTATCTCCCCACCTCTACCCCCGCCAATCAGTCCTTACTTTCACCAAGACCAGTCTTTCACCAAGACTGTGGTGAAATCCCTCTTCTTGAGTCTTGGGGTTCTCCATTTTGCCCCAGCTCTCTTGAGCTGAGTGATGGGGTTTTCTGAACTTTGTTCTCTGCTGTGGAGGCCCTTCTCTGGTGCTTGACCACAAGAACCCTGTCTCCCTGGATTTGTACATTTCAGGATCATAAAAAGCCACCACTTCAAGGTTGTCCTTGGGGAGTTTACGGATTTACTGGGGGGCACAATTGACATGATTGTTCCTGAGATGATCAAGGGGGGGAAAAGTGTAAAATTGGAATAACAAAGCACTCCACTTCAAGGAGGAAGAATGGCAAGCTTTGGGTGGGGTGTGGGCTGACAGCGGTCAGCGGTCACCTAGAGAAGGTGCCACAGAATGGCTTTCAGCCCATCAGAACCATGACTTTCTTTGGTTATCAGGTTTGTCACACCCATTTACTATCCTAGAATGGAAAGCAGAGATAATATAGCTAACCTATCCACATAATTTCAAAAAAAATCAATATATTGACCCAACTATAATATAAAGGAGAAATTAAGGAAAGTAAGTTATAATAGCATAATATATATTTCAATATGTAAATGCTTAGGAATAATGAAGAAGTGGAAAGCCAACACCTATACATAAAACCACCCAATGGGGTAGCTCTCAGTGCCACCAGCCACAGGACAATGTGCTGGAGACAGGAGCCACAAGTGGTTTGACCCTCCCACCCCCGAAGAGTAGTTTCAGAACAGGTGAACAACTCTAGATAAGGTTCTGTATACAATAGAGGACAATTCCCCTTCAGTTGTTCCAAGAAAGTACATTCCCAGAAAATAGAAAATACAGTCTCTGTTATAGCCATGCAAAAATTCTTGCTATAAAACAAAGTTACGTTCCAAGTCAGGACACTAAAGTTACACATTTCCACTGGGATTGCTGTCAAGCCTAGGACCTCTCTGATAGCTGGGTAGGTTATGCTCTGCACAGTCCTTTACTTCACTTAAGTGAATGGTGCCCCTAGGATTGTGGAGAACACAGAGACCTGAGTGGAATTTTCAAAAGTTGCATGGGACACAGGAGGATTATTCATTGCATGAGACTGTCTTATAGGTTGCAGAATCCAGAGAGCACCCCTCATGCTCAGACACACACACACACACACACACACACACACATACATATACACTAAACGCTAGCACATACATGTGGAGAAACAAAGCAAAGAGGTTAAATTACTAATTATCTCCTGGCCACACACCTTGAATAAAAGAGGTAGGGGCATCCCTACTCCAGGACCCCACAGAGAATCACAACCCACAAACCAGAACATTCCCAGGACCTAGCCCCACAGACTGCCCCAACCAAAGCAGCTAAGGCCGCAGAGGACCCACAAAGAGCCTGTTTAGCTCATACCCTGGACCTTTGTCCCTGGTAGGAGCTGTGATTAGGCCTAGCTGTGGGGTGAAGGTGGACTCGAACCTCCTGTATTGGGCTTTCATGGGAGGCTGAATGAGGCAGGCCTAGCAAATAAATTTCTTAACAGAGAAAGGGGGTGTGTGTGTGTGTGAGTGTGTGTGTGTGTGTGTGTGTGTGTACATGCCCCCTGCTGTTGCAGTCACCTCTACTGCTGTCTAGCAGGAAAGCAGGCATTTAAACCCGTAATGGCAGCTTTCACAATCTTTCCCATTGCAGCTTTGGGTGGGGACTTGCCCAAAGCTGGGGGCAAGTGTGACAGTGGAATAGGGGATTGAAGAGCAGGATGCTGAAATTTCATTCTGAGCAAGACCAGGTAGCAGGGCAGAGAGGTGGAGACTTGACTCCCTCCAAAGCCCAGCAGTGATCCCCCACCCTCACGCAGGGCCTGATTCTAATGTCTTCTGATGGGACAAATTGGTGAGCACAACTATTAGCTGGGTGACATCAAAAGGCATTAATCTCTGGTTCCCGAGCAAGACCAGCACCACATTAGTGCCTCGCACCCAGTCATTATTAAGACTTTAGCCCAAGGGTGTAATAAATGTTTTATGGCATGCAAACCAAGGTAATGGAATGCAAATCCCATAATATAGCCATACATTTATTTTCTAATGGAGCAAATGATGATGTATTTTATCTGAGAAGAGCTGCCGATAGGACCTGCTTGGGAAATGTGAAGTTAGATACCCAAAGGGTGAGTGGGTGGCCCTACTCAGGTGGGGGCATGGGGGGCGAGGGTGGGAGCCATGGTGAGACTTCCCAGCAATGTTTGAGCTTTTGTGTGTGCAAAGCTTCTGGACAAGCCCATCGTTCTTGTTCTCACACCCCTGAGTACCCCCCTTTTGGGGCATATATCGAACATTCTGAGGCTTAATTACATCCCCTTTCCGGAGTGCCCCCCTCCCCAGAGCCTCCGCCCCCCAGCCGGAGCTGCATACCAATAAGCTCCTCAGCTCATATTGGCTTTCCAAAAATATGGCCGCATTAAGGTGTGAAATGTTAATGGGATCGAGGGGCGCAGGGCTATTTCTCCAGTGGAGTTAGGGCTTGGCATTGGTGCTGATTTTATTAAGAAGCCGACATTGTTCAGTTGCAGCCCTGGGGCTGGGAGGGAGGCTGAGCTGGTTACCGAGGGCCACTGCAGCCTTGGGAAGGGCTCTGGGTAAAGGAGTGCCCTAGGTCTTTCTGACTGCTGCTACTTCAGAAAGAACTTTCTGATTATTCCAGTTGTCCAAAAATAGTAAGGGTTTCTTGCTACAAACAGAGGCCCTCTTCATTCTGGTAACTACTTGAATGCTTTCTATTTTGTCCTCTCCAGGTACATGGTATCCAGCCAGGTGGGCAGCTATCAGGCTCTTGAGTCTGAGACTGAGATGTACAGAGGCATCAAGAAGTCCAAACCTGTCCCTGTCTCCAGGGTACTGATGATCTAACTAGAGAAAAGGATGTACATCAGAAAAGAAATTAACAGTGTAAATGGCCTACAGGTCACCCAAGTATATCCAAGGGGTACAAGTTGCCTTGCAGAATTTTTAGAAAAGGCATCCATTGAGAAAAAAGAAAGAGGAGTGAAAATGGATGAAAAGGAATCCTCATGAAGGTGCTGCTCTAGTTGGATGAGTTGAAACTTCTTAAAACTGAAAATGCAGGACTTTGCTCTTCCCCCTTCATAGTAGGTATTCAATTCACATTGGTTTTTGTTGTTGGTGGTGGTGGTGGTGTTTTTTGGTTTGTTTGTTTGTTTGTTTGTTTTTGTACCAAGGATTAAACATAGGAGTGCTTAACCACTAAGCCACATTCCCAGCTCCTTTTATTTTTTTATTTTGAGACAGGGTTTTGCTAAGTTGCTGAGGCTGGCCTTGAACTTGTGATCCTCCTGCTTCAGCCTCCCAAGTAGCTGGGATTACAGGCATGCATCACATCCAGCTCCACATTGTTTTTTTAATGCCCTGAAAACAATGACTGTCAGTTCTCAGAGGGTTGGGACTGGATCTAGAATGAGCCTGGCAGTATTTTTGATTTTCTAATGTGCTTTCTTGTTTGATAGAATAATATTAACAACAATGATTCATTGAGAATTTACACCAGGCCGTGTGCTGAGCACTTCATTATCTCATTCAATCTTAAAACAATCTAAGAGGAAAATATCTTAATGATTCCCACTGAGGAATAACAACAAGGAAACTAAATCTCAGAATGGGACTTGCCCAAGTTAGTAAGAGGAAGGACTGTAACCAGATCTCTGCCTCAGAGCACATCCTACATCACTGTCTCTCCACGTGGAGGTTAAGAGGGGTCAGGGGAGTAAAGAGTCATACTCAAAGACACAGCCAGTTAGTACTATTGCGGAAGCGCTCTGAGTTCTTGCCCCAACTTCTCTTGCACCACAATGAGCACAGCTGGGTTTTCATGTGTATATATTATTCCTGGAGGTGTCCCCTAGGTCCATGGGCTTGTCTCTCTGTCCTTCAACTAGTCTATAACCAGGGAAGGTATCTTTTTATAAAATAAGTCTAATCATGGATGAACATAAATAAACAATGATAATAGTAAATATAGTGTCCCAAATGGATCCTGATCCCACTCTGATTTGAAGAGTTTCCATTGTTTGATTTCTGTGTACCTAAGCTGCTTTTCAAACATGGGTGCTGTAGGTCAATTAACCTTAAAGGATAGTTGGGCTAGAATGAGGGGTATTGGATTCTGCTCTGGTTTGACTTAGTAAATTCCCAGAACAGCCTTTATGGAACATTACCTTCCAAGGTTCAGAGAATGAGCCAAATCCATTAGTGTGTGTATATGTATATATCAAGGGTTGAGGGGAGACAACAGTCATCAACTATGAATTCTTTAGGCTGAGTTGAGGAACAGATGGAAATGGATCCCTAGCACCTTGAACAGGGCCAGGACTAGGGAGAAACAAGAAGAGCCCAAGGTGAAAAATTTAAGGACTCACTCTCAGAGTCCCATAAAGCTGTAGTACCCACCTTGACTTATGTGCTCAGGGCACATCTCTTACCAGACTCTGACCCTAAAGTGCTCTGACTATCACAAATGGGAAAGTGGACAGAAGCCCTTGTCTCCTTGGCCCATTCTTGAGTTGGGAGAGGGAAAAAATAGCTTCCAATTGATTCTTCTGCCTAGAAATCTTGGAACTCAGGGATTGTCATGCAACAGAAATTCAGAGAAATTTGACTCACTCAAGTGTAAACCAAGGAAGAGAGCCCAGGCTGTTTTCTGGTTCAATGCAATCAAAGTTCAGGAGCTGTCTGGCCCTAGGCACGGCTGGATCCAACTGCCCAGCCTCCTCAACCATCTTCTTGTTTCCATCACTCAGCTCTGCTTTCCTTGATTTTCCTGGGCACAGACTAGTTGAAGGTGGACAAAGGCTCACTTGGACATGGGATTTTACACACCCTGGAAAACCCAGATCTACTCACAGTGGCACAGGAAACGGCCAGGGCCTAAAGCCTTAGCCACCTCCTCAGGAGAAATGAAGCAGTGGCTTTGCTCTTGGGTTCAGGAAGCCTCCCCAGAGTGAGGGTAAGATGGGCACCAGCAGGTCACTTCTGCTTCCTCCTCACCAGTCCCAATGGAAAGAGCATCTTCTTCCCAGGAGTTGGGCAATAGCAACTCTTGGCCAAGCTCCAGTCCCAAGCTGGTAGCTGAACTAATCTATCTATGACCAGGGGTCAACCTGCTCTGATTGGCTAGCTGTACTCATGGGCCGACCCATGAGCATCCCAACATTCATTCCCATTTGGAATGACATACACTCCATGAAAAATGGAAGTTCCACAAAGGAGAGTCTGGTTGTTCTTAGAGAAGGTTTAGGTGCTGGGTGGACCAACTCAAAAACAGGAGACTCTTCTAGAGTTCTGGTTGCACCCAGCCCTTCCCTGAGAGCCCACAGAACCTGCTGCCCAAGTCTGTGTTATTTGTGGCCATCCTCTGTAGGCCTTCCTAAGGCACGGAATGCTTCTCGCTCATCTTTGGCCATTTAATCATCCCCCTCAAAGGGTCTGGCCAGTGACTTGTGCATTACACTCACTCAAGAAGAATGTGCTGACATTAGGAAAGAATGAATGAGGAACTGTGCTGGGGCTGGGCCCCAAACTTTTATTAACTGCAAGGTTAAAAGCTATCGAGGGTCAGGGGCACCGCAAAGGGGCAAAAGGAGTGAGTCAATTAACACCTGCCTTTTTATTTCCAAATCGAATTGTTGCATGAGGTTTAGGGATGATGTAAGTGCTCAGCAGTGTTGTGGCAGGATTTATGAGCCAGGGTATGTGGAGCATGGTCCGAGCAGGCAGCTGGTGAGAGGCACTTACCCTAACTGCCCTCACTTGGAAGTCTCCCCACAATAATGGTTGTAAGACATGAAGGCAAGCTGGCAGTTAAAAACCCATCCCCCTGTGCCCAGGGTGGATCTGAATTGAGTCACTTTTTCCTGGACTGGTTTAGAAGGGTGTCTAGTTCACGCCTGGCTTTGTACTGACAGGAATGGAGTAGAAATGTTGGGGATTCGAGAGGGAGAGGGCAGGCTGGGTAGAACATTAACTCAGTCTTGGGTCCCAGTAGTGGGGACATGCTCCATTGGACCCATCTCGGGTTGGTTCACACTGGAGTAGGGGACAGTGTTAGCAAGCGACATAGGAGTCCATTAGTTAATGTCCATTCATTGTCTCCTACTTAAAATGAGCAAGATTAAGCTCTGCAGGAAGTGCCTGGGAATGTGGCTAGCATAGTAGGGACTCACTGACTTCTGCAGGGTATGAGAGGGAGGGAGTAGGGCAGTCTTCCCCTCCAGGCCTTCCTACCAGCTTGGGTCCGAATGATGAATTTTCGACTGGGTCATTAAATGCTGATTAAAGTACTGGAGGAAAGAACAGGAGGGGAAAACCAACATCAAGTGTTGTACGTACATACATACTTCCACCCCCGGCCCCCCTTCCCTTTTCTCAAGCTGCCTGGAAGTTCGTTCCAACCCTCCATTGGAAATGCTATAAAAGGCCAGGTTAATTAAGTCCTATATATTACCAGCACAAACACTTCCAACTTTATTCTGGCGGCTCGGTGAGTGAGGAGGAGGCCAGGCAAGGTCCAGGCAGCTCAGGGTAATAAAACAGAAGACTCAATTACCTTGTACATTTGCAGTTTTTATAAAATCATTTAAAGTTCTCCCAATGAAAACCACAGTGAAGAGGGATTGGAGTCCTGAAATCCAGAGGGAGTTCAAGGAACCAGAGACTTTAGAGTAGGGACAGCAAACTCGTCCTGGCCATTTCCTTACTTCCGTGGGTAGGGAAGCATCCTCCACATGGTGGCTCAAGGCAAACAAAAATAGAGGAAAGACAAAGGGAAGGGGACTCTCTAACCATGCATGGAGCACTCACTGGGTCTGGAGTACTGTGCTAGTGCTTAAGACAATTCATTCCAGTAGGTATGATCCCCAATTTCAGATGAGGAGACTAATGCAGCAGGATAAATCTCTGGTGTCCAACCAAGAGAGATCACCATCTCAAACCTCTGTGCCTCCCATGTTATACTGCAACTCCTGCCCCTCCTTTTAATCTACAAAGCCTTCTCTCTGCACATCATGGCCCCATGTTGAAAGAACAGGCTCTGGAATTCAGTTCCATCACTTCCTAGCTGGGGGACCTTGAGAAAAGTATTTACCCTTTCTGAGCCTTAAAGAAATTATTTTCCTCATCTGTGAAAACAAAATCAGTACCTTCCTCACAGCATTGTTAAGCAGATTAAATGAGACCACGTTGTATAAAATGCTCAGGCTGGAGTATAGAGTATGGAATGTATTACTTATTATTGTACCAGCTGCACCTCCACTTGTC
This sequence comes from Geosciurus inauris, assembly GCA_004024805.1. Classification (NCBI taxonomy): domain Eukaryota; kingdom Metazoa; phylum Chordata; class Mammalia; order Rodentia; family Sciuridae; genus Geosciurus; species Geosciurus inauris. Next base: position 11,368 of record PVHX01023177.1, read on the forward strand.
ATGACCAACTCATTACACTTTCCAGGGTGACAGCCAGTGAACCAGCTGTGCAAACCATGCTCCTGTGCCAAAGAACAGGGCAAAGAGGCTCTCCCATCTTCTTACTCAGCACCCCAGTGATGGAATTCACAAATCAGTTCTCCCATTTCTGAGAACTTCTTCCCTATGGAAGAACCCCATTTTTCCCATGGGGTCAACAAAAAGAAGAACTACATGTAAGTAAAAATAGGACTTCTTATTTTCTTCTTCCATATATAGAAACTGTTCAATATACCTACTCTTTAAGAAATGGGAATATAAAACTTCAATTCAATAGCAGCCCTCAAAGGGAGATATTTTTCTCTGGGCTGTAGTCACAGTGACCCAGAGCAATGTTCCCAGAAGGCTGGAAAGAATTGAGCCCAAAGTTCCTTCATCTTGATCAAATCTCCCAGGGCCTCAAGGGGAGAACCTGGGTGGAGGTGGGATTGGGAGGCTGTGCAGCTGTGGACAGAGAGGGAGGCAGCACCTAGCATGTGGTAGACTCTGATGGATGACATTACAACCACCTGGGCATATCTCAGGTCCCCCTGTTGGAGAGCTTCCTCTGAGCGAAAATGATGAGGCACACCATATTTTTTAAAAGGGTCCACAGTCACATTTCCTGTCTTCCCTGATTTTCTAGAACCTTGACACTTCCTCATGAAGAAGCAGGATCTATTTCCTTTCCCCTTGAAATTGTAGCTACATCAGTAAGTGAAATGTAGTAGATGTGATGCTGCATAACCAACAAAGCTAAGTCATACAACATGACCCAGCATTCACCTGGCTCTCCTGGGAAGCCAGCCATATTGTAAGGAAGCCAAAGCTACATGGAAAGGCCACATACAGATATTCTGGTAACAATGCCCACCCAACAATGCCAGTACCAGCCACCAGATGCATATGAGATGCATCAGATGATTCAGATAATTCCATCCCCTAGAGGTTGAGCCCCTTCTGCTTTGGAACCTTCCAGCAGAGGCCCAAGCATCATGGAGCAGAGGTAATACACCTCTGATGTGCCCTATTGGCATTTCTAAATTTCCAGCAACACAATACAGGAAGTTTAAGTTCCCATTCATCCCACAGTTAGGCCACAGAGTGTAAAGCATAAGTGGTTGTTTATATCATTAAGTTTGAGGTAATTTTTAACTTAACACCATATAACCAGAATAGCCAACCATAGCTTTCATTGGCATGTTCAGTTCTGGGGGCTGCCATGTAAGAGGGGCATAGACCAACTGAAGAAATTCTCGAGCATTGTAATCAGGGTGGGAGGGCCTTGGAACTCTGGTCTAGATGGTGGAAGCTGGAGATGGGGGTGGAGAGTGGACTCAATAGTGACCTTTCTACCCATGAGTTGGAAGTAGGATTGCCCTAGGGTGGTAGCATGCCACAGAAGGAAAGGCCAGGCTTCAGAATTAGGTGGTCCCCTGGGTTCCATCTTTCCTTTCTCCTCTCTTACTATCTTGTGACTTGAACAAGTCAGTCTATCTCTGTTATCCTCTCTAGGAGATAACAACATCCTTCTTGCAAGAGGCTTGTGCAGACTAAATAAGAATATAGGTGGCTTGCTTGACACAAAGACTCTTAATAGATAATGCTCATAGAATAAAATTATGGCATTTGCAGGTAAATGGAAGGAGTTGGAGAATATCATGTTAAGTGAAGTAAGCCAATCTCAGAAAACCAAATCCCGAATGTACTCGTTGATAAGCGGATGCTGATCCATAATGTGGGGAAGGGCATGGGAACAATGGTGGATCTCTGTTCACAGGGGTGTAAGGGGGGAGGGGGCATGGGGACAGCAAGGGTGATGGAATATGATGGTCATAATAACCTTAACTTTATGTATGACTGCATATATGTTGTGATTCTATACAACTTACAACTAGAGAATTGATATGTTATCCTCTATCTATGTACAATGAATCAATTTACACTGTTAACATGTAAGCCTAAATAAAACAAAAGGAAAAAAAAATAGATAATGCTCATAAAAGGTCCTTTGGCTACTGGTTTAAACTTGCAATAATGAGGAGGTATTTGTAAGAAAGATGATACAGGACATATCTTTTGAGGTAAAAGTGAGAAGAAAGACTAGCATGTGTCTTGCCTCAATCTCAAGGTCTGAATGTGTAGAAAAGAGGCATCAGGAGACGACTGCAGATGGGAGTTTCAGGTTTATTAATAGCAACAATTGTCCAATGACTGCCAAAAGAAGGGCTGCAGCTGGAACCTGGACTTTTCTCTTAAGATGAGATCTTTATTTATTTTTATTTATTTATTTATTGTACCAGGGTTTGAACCCAAGGGTGTTTAAGCACTGAGCCACATCCCCAGATATCTTTTATTTTTTAATTTTTACTTTGAGACAGGATCTCTCTAAGTTGCTTAGGGCTTCCCTAAGTTGCTCAGGCTGGTCTCGAATTTCGATCTTCCTGCCTCAGCCTCCCAAGTCACTGGGATTACAGGTGTGCACCACTGTACCCAGCTAAGAGGAGATCTTTAATTATGGATTCATGTTCTTTAATAGTTATAGGGTTATTCAGGCTTTCTACTCCTTTGTCAGTTTTGATCACTTGTGTTTTTCTAGGAACTTCTGCATTTTGTGTATTTTGTATATTCAAAGGTATTGATATAAAGTTGTCCAACTGCCTTTTTAATCAGCCAGGAAGTTCCCTTTTATATCAAACCCCCAAAACTGCTGTGAGCTCATGTCATGTTCTCTTGCCTACTGGTTATAGAGATAGTATTCTGCCACCTGTTACAGCCCCAGCCATAATAGCCAGGGCTTTCCAGGAGGATGCACTGTACACATTACAAGTTAGAAATGCTGCCCATAGGGGCTGGGATTGTGGATCAGTGGTAGAGCACTTGCCTAGCATGTGTGAGACACTGGGTTTGATTCTCAGCACTGCACATAAATAAATAAATTAAATAAAGGTCTATCAACAAAAATAAAACAAGAAAAAAGAAATGCTGCCCATAACTCATCCACAAATTTTAAGGGAAAGCCAAGTTCTTATAGCCTCTTAAAACAGCTCAAGCTGAGTGCAGTGGCACACTTATAATCCCAGCAACTTGAGAGGCTGAAAAAGGAGGATCACAAGTTCAAGGCCAGCCTGGGCAACTTAGCAGGGCCCTGTTTCAAAATAAAATAAAAAGGGTTGGGGATATGGTTCAGTGGTAGAGCAGTCCTGGGTTCAACCCTCAAAACTGCCAGAAAACAAACAAACAAACAATAATTTTTAAAAAATAGACATCTCAAAGTGCCCCTGGATGATTAGGATTTGGGGTGGCTGTCTCCCTCAACCCCTATAGTGGACAATTCCTTTTCCCATCAGACCCTGGGACCCCACTCTGGCAGGCGGTCATGATGTCCCACTCTTCTGTCTATTGCTGGTGTACTCCTGCTGAGGACAAGCAGCATCTAGCAGGCTGCACTAAGGGCTGGGATCTGGCCGAGGGGTTATCAGTTTGTCCCAGGGTGACCTCACGTGTGCAGATGCTGAATGGAGAACAGAAAGTGTACCCTCTGCAATGGTTCTAGTGAGGTGCCCCCTTGGATGTACTGTGCTACACTGGCCTGTCCCAGTGGGGCCACCTTCCTTCTTGATGGTTTTAGAGAAACCATAAATAATGGGACTGTGGGTGGTATTCTTGAGTGCTTACCTCCTGGGAAGTCTCAGCTTGTGGTCCCCACCTCCATCTGCCTCTCCCGTTGAGTCTTCCTTACTACCCTGAAGCCCCTCCCTCCTTCAAAGAGCACCATCCGGAGCTCTGCCTCCCTCCAAGGGTGGCTGCCGGGAGGGTCCTGGCAACATCGCCCTCCACCTGGCCACCCTGCTGAGGAGAACAGAAGACACAAGCTGCTGCCAGGTCTGTCTCCCAGGGTCAAGGCCCCTGCAGACTTAGGAAGGGGCCACTTATCCAGCCCTGGAGCGTAATGCTTGGGGGGATGGGCCAGGACCAAGTGGCACAGAAGGGGTTAAAGGAGCCGGGTGGAAGATGGGAGCACAGGCACACAGCACTGCTGGAAACCAGCTAGCCCAATGCATGGATAATTAGAACTGAACATCAGTAAACAATGCCTTTTCCCCTCATTAAGGACAAATCTGTATGTATAATGTGCCTATTTTCTCTTTCATTAACTTATAAATGGCCACTACTTTAAAGCCATTTAACCAGCAGTTTTGACTTGCCCATCAGCTCAGGGTCTGAGGAGTTTTCTCCCCTCTGAGGCTGACAGAGGTGCCCTCCTCAGCACATGGTCCCCATAGGAAAAGGCTGTGTGGGTGCTCCTCTGAGACTCACGGAGCTACAACATCTTCCAGAAGGGGATGCAAGGGGAGATGAGAGGGCATGCAGGGCCAGGTGCCCAAGCAGGCCTTTTGCTCTAGATCCAGGTAACCTCTCACCAGCCCCTCCTCCTAAGCCTCTGATGATCACCCATGCTCTCTAAATTGTTTTTTCTGTGCCCTTGAGTAGTAGAAGACTCTGATTTTTCCTATAAAAGAAGAGCCCCGATAATGTGCCCAATCTACACACATCCTTCAGGATGCCCAGCAACAATCTGGAACCAGAGACCCCAGAGTAAGATATCACATCAGCCCTCACAAAGCTCACAGTCCAGTGGAGAGACCAGCATGCACACATATGTAAGGAAATGAGGGTCTTGCCAAGTGAAGTCTGCACTGAAAAGTGGGAAAGCTTCCCAGGTAAGAGTATACCTCTTCCATCAGTCTGGAAACTTCCCAGGAATAAGTAGAGGTCTCTCTCATCAGGCTAGACACTTCAGAGGCTACTGACCAGTCCCTCCCATGGGGCTAGGAGATGCCCTGAAAGGAAAGACTGGAGACCCCTGGGTTAGGAACTATTACTCCTATCATATCAAAAGCTCCCATGAGGGAGGGATCTGTCCAAGAGCAGGACTTGTTTCCCTGTCTTTTTCTAGGTATCCCCAGGACCCTGGAAAAAGATGAGCCCAGCCCTGAAGCAGCCTCCATGTATCCCTGCCTCCCTCCTGGGGCCCAAAATGTTCACGAACACTGCCCTGGGACTTAGGAATGGAGATGATGCCAAAGAGAAAAAGGACACAACCTTTGCCCTTAGGAGCACCCATAGGCTTTCTGGTTTTGCAGTGCCACTAATACACACAAAGCAATGGTAAGACAAGAGAAGGGACGGAGATGAACACTAATGGAGGGCTCACTTTGTGGCAGCAAGAGGCACGTACATTACTAGCTCTGTTAACCCACATAAGTGCTTATGGTTGTGAGGTGGATATTCTGCAAATGAAGAACTGGAGTCCCAGAAAGGTAAAGCAATTTACTCAAGGTCACATAGCCAGTTGGTGGTAGAACTGGGAGTTAAACCTCATCTGTCTAGTTCTAAAACCTAAGCTCTTTCCACCACATCCAACTGTCACCTGGGGTGAATTTAAAAACCTCATGAACAGCAGACTAGAGAAGAGGAAGAACATTGAGAATGGAGGTGTCGGTCCTCCTGAGAGCTGCCAAACCTCAGATGCAGGAAAGGTTTAGAGAGGCCAAAGATGTTCTTAAGATCTTTTGATGGTGGACTGCCTGCTCTGTACCCTTCCTGGATAGGAAAAGTGGAGAAGCCCCAAGCCTTGTGAGAAAACATGCTCATAAATTTAGTTGTTCCTTAAAATACCACTTCTTGGTAGTATTTAAACATTAGACAGACTTCTGATGGATGCTAGGTTGTTCCACTGTTGGGACATGTTCTCCATTATCATGATCATTAGCCTTGTTATTAATTACAGATAATAGGAAACAAGGTCAAATTCAATCCACAAGAAAAAACAAGAGGGCCTATTCACATGCAGAATGCTATACAGCTGTTAAAGGAATGAAAATAGGTCCATGCAGGCTTAACATGGCTCAGTCTCCAAGATACACTGTCAAGTGAAGAAAACACAACTTGCAAGCATGATATCACTTATGGAAAAAGAGATATCACCAAACGAAGCGCTTTCAAGGGCTACATATTATACTTACGAGATCTGAAAAATACACATCTAACTGATCACAGAAGTTACCTCTGGTTGGGGGTGGACATAACCAGATGGAAGGATCAAAGGGGACTTTGGTTTTCACAGGGTGACCACCTGTCCAGGTTTGCCCAGGAGGCCTGTTTTCCCTGTTGCAGGTGTAACTAATAACGGTGCTTGCTTTTCACTCTCAAAAGTGTTCTGTTTCAGAGATAAATTATATAATGGCCTAACTTATCTGTGGTGTTAATTTTTTACAATAAGAACACATTAATTCAACCCTGTGTCAATTCTGATAATGCATAATGTAGAAAGTAAACTCCTCTTCCCACCCTCCAGGCCCCAGACCCACTCCTCAAAGGTAGGTATAGTAACAGTTTTTTAGCTTCCTTCCTGAAACTGTCAATCCATATCTAACCACATCATCTTAATACACAGAGAAAGAGATATGTAATTAGGCAGTACACACTGTTCCTAAACTTGCTTTTCTTAATTTTGTCTCTATCAGGTTCATTAAGAAAACCTGATTAACACAGAGCCTCAGGTCTCACCAATAGAGCTGTGAATTCAGTGGATCACAGTGGGCCTGTAGGTATATATTTCTGACAAATTTTCTCAGTGATTCTGATGACACTACTCTATGGACTCCATGTTGACCTTTGTCCACAGAACAATCATTCATTCAATAAATTGTTCAATAAACAATTATAGACCCTTGCTCTGGTTTTGACCCTGGTGAATCTTGGACTTCAACAGAGAACATATGTAGTTCCAGCCCTCCTGGGCACAGCCTCCCCCTCTTCCCAGCTAGACCTGTCATCACCAGTGGTTGGCTGTAGTGGTCATGAGAATGGTACTACAGCAAGAGTCAATCCCAGTGCACCTCCTTCTGATTACATGACCTTGGGAAAGTACTTAGCCACTCTGCCTCAGTTATCTCATTTGTAAAATGGGCACAATAATCCTCACATCACATGTTGGGCACTCAATAAATTACAATTACTATCAATAATAAATCAATTACAAATAATAAATGTATCATTAATAATAAAACTCATATAGTGTTCCTGCCAAGTATGTTTAAACTAAGTCCAATCAGAAACAAACAATGAGACATTGTGAAACTATAAATCCATAATACAACCACATAACCTTAAAACACAGACATTCTGAAAAACTAGCTGGTACTCTTCAAAAGCATCAGTCTCAGGCTAGGGATGTAACTCAATGGTAGAGTGCTTGCCTAGCATGTGTAAGGCCCTGGGTTTTGATCCCTAGCACTGTAAAGAATGTTTTCATGTCAGTATCATACAAAGCAAAAGTAAGAAATTTTCTAGATTATAAAAGACGAAAGAGATATACAACTAAATTCAAAATGTATTTCAAGTTTGAATTATGGATTTTAAAAACATATATCCATAAAGAACATTATTTAGATAACTGAGGTATGAATATTAACTTATACAACATTGTAGCAATGTTAAATTTCTTTTTTTAAATTTTTTTTTAGTTGTAGGACCCAATACCTTAATTTTATTTTTATTTATTTATTTTTTTAAAGAGGTAGACCATTTTTTTAATCTTTATTTTTTATCTTTACTTCTATTTTTATGTGGTGCTGAGGATTGAACCCAGTGCCTCACACATGCGAGGCAAGTGCTCTACCACTGAGCCACAATCCCAACCCTATTTTCATTTATTTATGTGGTGCTGAGGATCGAACCCACCGCCCCACATGTGCAAGGCAGGCACACTACCACTGAGCCACAACCCCAGCCCCACAATGTTAAATTTCTTGAGTGTGATAATTGCACTGTATAAATGCCCTCATTTTTAAGAGATACATGCTGAAATATTTAGAGATAAAGCATTGCTGGGGCTAGCATGCATGAGGCCCTGGATTAAATTTAGTTGTTCCTTAAAATACCACAAAGAGAGAGAGACAAAATGTTATGCTGTCTACAAACAACTCTCAAATGGTTCAAAAAATTGCATATGTAGGGGTAAGGAGAGAAAAAGAGAAAGACAGGAAGAGAGACAACAGAGAATATGCAGCAAAATGTTGACAACTGGAATATTAAGTGAGTATGTGGGTGCTCCTCTGTTCTTCCAACTTATTATATAGATTTGGAATTTTTAAATAAAAAATTAGGAAAAGTGAAATCTAATAACAATATGCAAGAGAGTGGTTGAATTGGGTGGAGGGAGTAACTTGGAGGGAAGCTCACTAGAAGCTTTTGGGATGCTGGGGACACTGTATTTCCCGAACTAAATGCGTTTGTTTCAGTAGGATTTTTAAGCTGGACACTTAAGATCCTCCTCTTTTTTGCTTGTATGTTATATGGCAATGATTATAAGTTTATTTAGAATAATTCTCATATTAAAGTATTCTCCACTCCACCCTACCCTCTGATCTGGGTCTTTGATGCAAGATAGCCTCAGGCAAGAGTGGAGGCTGGAAGGAAAGCTGGGGTTAGGCTCCCCTTCCCTGACTGTTATGCCATCTCCAAGGGGAGGAGAGGAGGCCCGAGCCTGAGGACAGCTTGGCCCCCAGCCTGGCTCCTTGGAGAGGACTCAAGCTGTGTCCAGGAGGTGCCCTAGCCTGCTCCTCTGAGCCATGCCCGACCTCTGTTGTCAGATCCTCAGGCAGGAGGTTAGCCTTGACTCCCCATTTCTCTGGTCTCAGTGTTCTTCTCTTTGTCAGCCCTGTGGGCCCAGATGGATGAGGGATTAATGAGGCATCTCATCTGGTGTGAGAAGTAAGTTGAGGGGTCACATTTCCCACTCCCTGCATTGTTCCCTATGTGCTTGATCTGCTCAGCCTCACTAGATGGAAACAGGGAGCAGTCACATCTCTATGTTTTACAGATTAATTGCTGGAGTCCTCAGTTGCCTCAATTAATAAACATGATAGCAATGACTAACACATACACGGAGCTAGGTATGTGCCCAATCCTGTTCTAAGTATTTAATGTATATAATTCACTAACACAACAACTCTATGAGGCAGGTAATATTTTTTACCCATTTTAAAGAGAAGGAAACAGGCATAGAGAAGAAAATCATTTGATCAAGCAGACTTAGCTGCATAATTTGCAGGGCCAGTGCAAAATTAAAACATGAGGACCTTATTCAAAACATATGAAGACTTTCAAGACAACAAACGTCAAGCCAAGTAGGAAGCCTATTTAAGGAGGAGACACTGTGAGACTGCACAGGTCCGCATACCCACCAGCCAGACCTGTACACTACTCTAAGTAGCAGAGTGGGAAGTTTAACCCACGCAGTCTGACTGCAGAGTTTGTTCTCCTAACCACTGTGCAATACTACCTCTCTAACTCACAGTTCTCCAAACTGTCCTAGAACCTGAAGAGCTTACTTGGTGCATCATGACCTGTTCTATTTCTAAAAGCCAGATGGACACAGGGTTGAACAGACTTATTTGTTGGCTGCTACAAGGGGTGACTGTTGAAAACTGGTCCCATACAGTTCAACACCCACATAATCACAGTTGCTGGTCCACACAGAAGGATGCACAGAGCAAAGCACAACCAGAACTGCAGGACTGGAAGGATCAGCCTCTCTAACAAACTTCTAAATCTGCTATTAACTTGGTTCATTAATTCTAACTCCCTAATTCCTGATGGTGAGTTTCTTCTCTGGTATCCTTTTATCCTTTCCTACCAAAGAATCTCAGAGGGAACCAACTTAGTTAATCAGAAAGGCTCCCATTAACTTTAAACCCAAAAGGAAAGGGTGAGTCAAGGTCTTGAGTTCAGTCCTCTCAGGAGGCTGCCTGACCCCTATGCAAATATCTCTACCTCCATGACCAGCTCCAAACATCAAAACCTTCTTTTCATATTCTTGTTGCATCCTTTTCCCAGAGCAATATGTCTACCTACTTACCTCACAATCATATAATAAGAAGAGAGACGTTACTTATTTTCTAGAAAATCTAGTTTTGCCTAAGTGCTCCATTACACAGTTTAACACCATTGATATATCAATGTCACACTCAGATACTTTCATAATGACATAGGTGGCTTAAAAGGCATTGGATAATGAAATTTAAAGGATGAAGAACTGGAGCTGTTGTGTGGAAAGGAGGAGCAGAGCCAGTGACACTTGGATTATTATTACCACTATAGCATCACTTGTGCCCAATAGTTGGCAATGCCTGGGAATACCTGGATTGTTTTCCATACACTGGGCATCTCTGCAATCAGGCTTAACTCCTCTCCATTTTAGAAATGTGTTCAGTTGCAGAAAACAGAATGCCCAACCAACAGTGCCCTAAACAAATAGAGATGTACTCTTTTTACATGACAAGCAGGATGGATACTGGTGTTGATTTACCAGTTCAACAATGTCAGGGCTGATACCACTATAATTCTTTTAGTCTTTCTGTCATAGAGGCTGATGGCTGCTGCAGCTCCAGCCTTTAAGTCTTCACTCAAGGAGGAAAAAAGGCAAGAAGGGACAGCATCACCAGCATCCCATGTCCTTTATAGGGAGGGAAAAGATTTCCTAGTGCCTCTAGAAGATTTCAGTTTATGCCTCATTGGGTTGAACAGGGTCACATAGCCTTCTCTAGCTGCAAGAGAATCTGGGACTTTATCTTGTTTGGGGCTCAGCACATTTTCACCAGGATCAAAATCGGAATGTTGAAACAAAGAGGGACACAAATGTGCCACACCCTTCCTCCAGCAGTTCTTTCAGCTGCCCCTGTGTGCCTTCCCGACCACCCTGGAACCCTCACAGAGAGACCTGTACAGCCCTGTGGTCCTCCCAGTACCCCAGGCAAAAGAAGCCCACCCAAGGAGGCAGGACTCCCCCTGAGCTGGCTGGCACCGCAGTCAGCTTTCTCCTGTGGTGATTAATGATGCTTTACTGAGCCTGGGAAGAGGCGGCTAATTAGCTATAGACTGATTAAGGACGAAGCAGGCAAAGTCCCAGACATAATAAACGTGAACTTTCCATCCTCCTCCCTCCCTCCCAATCCTGCCACCACCAGTAGAAGCCAAGCCTGAAGCGCTGCTCACAGTCTGCCAGCCTGGGGAGACCTGGCAGTGTCACCCACATCACAGTTCCCATGGCCTGGCATAACCAGGGCATGATGGCAGAAGTGGACACACCAGGGTCTTCTTCAGGGCTTGATAGCCCTTCCAGCATTTTTCCAATTCTGTGCTCTGGAACCAGGCATGGTACCAGACCCAAACAAACTGAGTCTCTACCCTAAAGAATGCACAGCTGAGGGCTGCAGAAATCCAGGAAGGACTAAGTACAGCATGACCTGGAGTTAATGGACAGGGTTCCATGCGGGGACTTTGTGAGTGGAGAGGCAGCCCTGGAGACAGGGGTGGCCACCTACACAAGTGTGGAGGAGAAATGAGCAGAGCACAGTCCTGAGCAGTGAGGAGTGTGGGTGGGGTGACGGGGTGGGTAAAGATAAGGACAGATGAGAAACAGGAGGCTTAGCCATGATGCAGCCCAGCTGCTTCCAGCCCCACTTCTCCCACAACAACCAGCATCCACATACAAGACACCCCTGGTGACCCAGGGCCAGCCCACTCCACCTCCAGCTAGGACACTTCACCTGTATCTCCCACACCAGAAAGTATACCCAGGTGCAAATGAAGCCATCCCACAGCTGCCCAGGCTAAGGCTGGATGAAAATAAGCTCTCTGACACATGAGTCTTGTACAAGATAAGGCTGTGATAAGGACAAAGGATACATTTTGGCCACAGATAACAAGAGAAATTCAATGAGCATGACTTCTCGGGTTCTCTCATTTTCTCCAAGGAGATATTTACAGGAGGACAAAGGTGAATGCCTGTTCAGGCATGGCTTGGGAAGCAAGCCTTCCACCTTGCCTGGTTCATCTTTCCCATTCCTTGAGTCTCAGCTCAAGTGACGCTTTTTTGGGGAGCTTTCCTAACTCCTCAGATTAGATCAGATTTTCTGTATTTCCCTTTCAGAAGTGTATCATAACTTATACTAGTGCATTTAAGTGACTGCTTGTCTTAACAACTATGTATTCAACCAGAAAATATTAATGGAGCCACAAAATGTGCTAAGTTATGGGGATACAGTGAGATGTGCTGTCATAGAACTTATGGACTAAAGCAAGCATCCACCTTAACCCAAAAGTGAGACTTCCTCAGCTCCAGAACACTGGGACAACTCAGGCATTAATGCCATGCCAGTAGGAAGCCACACCCCTCAGGCCACCCCAAAAGGGCCTTCATGTGCAGTTGCTCAGGTTGCCCATAACAATAAGGGGCTGTAGTGGCTGCTGGTGTGTTGCCCATACTCTTCCTTCAGAGCTGAGATGCTGGCTCCTCTAGCTGCAAGGAGTGTTAGCTGATAACAGTTGGCAGCCAAGTCCCTCTCCAGGAATTGTCCTCAGCCAAAGACAGGCACGTTATTCCCCATAGCAGCTCCCAACTGATGTCTGGATATTTGAAATGACAAAGGTCTGCCCCACCCCAAACCAGGGCATTTTGGAATAATCATTCCGGCTTCAGAGCTTCCTGTGGGTTTGTTCAACTTCTCCCTCTGTGGTCCTGCTTCTGCCACTCCAGTACAGGGGTAGTTCCTGAGAGCATTCCCCAGTGAGACTTCTGTGTGCAAATCTCAAATGTCAGAGTCTCTTTCTTGAAGCACTTGACTAAGGAACAAGTAGGAGTTGAATCTACGGGGATGTGTGACTGCCTCCGTTTAGAGAAGAGGACTCCTTTTCAAAGCTGCGTGAAGATCCCTTGCATGACTTAATAACCCAGCCCAGCCCCACCATCCCACCTGAGAGGTGAACCAGGAATCCAAGCCAGTGCCACAAAGGCCTTGGCAATGACCTGGGGAAGGAACCAAATCTTATAGCTAAGTGATTTAGAAGACTCCAGAAAAGACGATATCTGGGATAAGAAGCCCACCATTCCCTGGAGTCTAATATCAACTGATTTAACAGGTCCCCAGGGACTTTATTTCAGCAAGACAATCAGGAAATTCTTAATCCCCATGCTGAGGATACCCGGCAATGTGGAAGAGTCAAACCAGCCACCAACATCCTAATTCGGCCCAGTGTGTGGGAACTTGCCTGGGTGGGTGCAGAAGGAGGAGGTGGAGGGAGTAGGAAGGAATGAGACTTGCACAAACTTAGTAATTGAAATCATTAATAGCAGTAAAATAAGTTGTCCATCCTACATGTAATTTGTAGTAATGTTTGGTTACTGAGATTAATTTCTGGTAATGAAATACTAATTAAACCATTTATTGAGTAATGTATTTGCTTGGTGGTATTTTATGGGTGTTCACTTATAAATATTTTAATTACTTTTGCTAAGTAATTAGAATTTACTAAATAATTTCCAAACTATTTATTAATTTCTAGCAATTCTCAGCCAACCAACAAGTAATTGTTTTACTTTATATCAGTAATTAAAGTCTTTAAAAAAAAATACTTGGAAGAGAAGGGCAGTTTTGAAGACCTGGCTATTCTATGCACATGAGATTGGGTGTGTTAAAGCCAAAAAAGGCATAAAATCACTGTTGATCCAATATTACTCAAACACTGTTAAATATTTATATCTTTCCAGATTTCTTTTATGGGTGCATGTACTACTTTTTCAAAATTGAGATACCAACTACATGCTTTCTGGACAACAAATTATGCCCATTTTTGTATCAGACTTTCTATTCTATTAATGCCAAGAAGCTACGGCTGGGGCTGTAGCTCAGTGGTATGGCATGTGCTTAGCATACTCAAGGTCCCTAGGACCCAAATAAATGAATAAACCAGCCAAGCCATCCTATAAAAAATGCTTTCTTTAACAGTTAAAGAGAATTTCTGGAAGCAATATTTTTTCCACCTTTACATACCCACTATGTACCAGACACTACACAAAGTAATGTGCACATGATACCTATGATAATCACAACATAGGATTATAAACCACTCTGTAGCAATAACCTATGTGCCACCAGGCCTCCACAGGGCCCACCATAGTGTGAAGCCACATTAATGAAATAACAATTTGGGGCAAAAAAAACTGAAATAAATGTAGAACTATTTTTACCTACAAAAATAAGATTGTAATGAATATACTGTTCTGTAGTGCACTTTTCTCATTTGAAGTATTATAACCACATTTTTTTATTTTTATTTTTTATTTTTTTTACTTTATTTTTTTTCCTCAAAAGTTGCATTTTAATACATATTATCAAACATAACAGAAAAAAACAAATTTTCAGAAGCTGTACACACTATTCACTGAAAACATTTGTTGAGGCAAATAGAAAAAAATTGTTACAATCATAATTTTTCTAACTTTGCACAAAATTACAAGCAGATTACATTCTTCATATTAAACATCTTTATATGCACTTTCAATGAACAGTATATATATATATATATTTATATATATTTTTTATCAACCATCTTTACTATACCCATTCCCCTTTCCTGCCCCCCCGCCTCCCCCATGTCGCGTCCAGTGTTTCTCTATTTCTCTTATGTTTCCTATTCCCACCTCCCTATTCATCAGCATCCACTAATCAGAGAGACCATTCGGCATTTGTTTTTTTGGGATTGGCTTACTTCACTTAGCATAATGCTTTCCAGTTCCATCCATTTGCCTGCAGATGCCATAATTTGATTCTCTTTTATTGCTGAATAATATTCCATTGTATATATGTACCACAGTTTCTTTATCCATTCATCTATTGAAGGACATCTGGGTTGCTTCCACAGTTTTGCAATTGTGAATTGTGCTGCTATAAACATTGAAGTGGCTGCTTTACTGTAGTGTGCTGTTTTTAAGTCTTTAGGGTATAGGCCAAGGAGTGGGATAGCT
>PVHX01023178.1:0-26226 GCA_004024805.1 Geosciurus inauris
TTTTTTTTTAGTTGTAGGCAGACAGAATATCTTTATTTTATTTTTACATGGTGCTGAGGATCGAACCCAGTGCCTCACACATGCTAGGCGAGCACGCTACCACTGCGCCACAACCCCAGCCCCCAACCAAGAATCTTATATCCAGAAAAATTAAGTTTTAGGTTTGATGATGAAATAAAAACCTTCCAAGGTAAACAAAAAATAAAGAATTCACAGCAAGAAAGCCAGCACTACAGAACATACTTGGAAAATTATTCCAAGAGGAGGAAATGAAAAACAACAATGAAAACCTGTAGAGGGAGGAGCTACACTAAAGGAAAGACCAATCAAAGGAAAAACCTAGTCAAGTTAAAAACTAAGAATAAACCAAAATGTCTGGGAATACAAACCATGTCTCCATAATAACATTGAATGTCAATGGCCTAAACTCAGCAATTAAAAGACTCAGACTGGCAGATTGGATCAAAAAAAAAGACCCAACAATAGGCTGCCTCCAAGAAACTCATCTCATAGAAAGAGACACCCACAGACTGAAGGTGAAAGGATGGAAAAAAATCTATCACTCACATGGACTGCATAAACAAGTAGGAGTTTCCATTCTCATTTCAGACAAAGTGGACTTCAAACTAAAGTTAGTGAAAATGGATAAAGAAGGTCATTTCATACTACTTAAGGGAATCATACATCAACAAGACATAACAATCTTAAATATCTATGCCCCAAACAATGGGGTAGCCATGTTTGTCAAACAAACCCTTCTCAAATTCAAGAGTCAAATAGACCACAACACAATAGTATTGGGTGACTTCAACACAACTCTCTCACCACTGGATAGATCTTCCAAGCAAAACTATACAAAGAATTGGCAAGACTTAATAGATCAATCAATGGTCTAGACTTATTCCATCCTTCAACAAGCAAATACATGTTTTTCTCAGCAGCACATGCATCCTTCTTCAAAATTGATCATATGCTATGCCACAAAGCAAGTCTTAGTAAATACAAAAAAAAAAAAAATAGAGATACTACCCTGCATTCTATCTGACCATAATGAAATGAAACTAGAAATTAATAACAGTTTTAAAAAAAGAAGCCACCACAACACCTGGAGATTCAATAATTTGCTATTAAACAATGTATGGGTAACAGAAGACATCAGGGAAGAGATAAAAAAATTTTGGGAGATAAATGAGAACTCTGATACAACATACCAAAATCTCTGGGACACTATGAAGGCAGTGCTAAGAGGAAAGTTCATTGTATTAAGCTCATTTATTCAAAGATGTAAAAGTCAACAAATCAATGACTTTACACTACAACTCAAATCCATAGAAAAAGAAGAACAAAATAACACCAAAAGAAGTAGAATTCAGGAAATAATTAGAATCAGGGCTGAAATCAATGAAGTTGAAACACAAGAAACAATTCAAAAAATTGATAAAACAAAAAGCTGGTTCTTCAAAAAAATAAACAAAATTGACAAACCGTTAGCCACCCTAACAAAAAGAAGGAGAGAGAAAACCCAAATTACTAAAGTTTGTGATGAAAAAGGAAATATCATGACAGGCCCTGCTGAAATACAGAGGATAATTAGAAACTATTTTGAAAACTTATATTCCAGTAAAATAGAAAACCCTGAAGACACTGACAAATTCCTAGAGACATATGACCTACCCGAATTGAATCAGAGGACATTCATGACTTAAACAGATTACAAGCAAGGAAATAGAAGATGCCATCAAGAGCCTCCAACCAAGAAAAGCCCTGGACCAGATAAATTCTCAGCTGAGTTCTACAAGACCTACAAAGAAGAACTAACTCCAATACTCCTCAAATTATTCCATGTAATAGAAAGGGAAGGAACTCTTCCAAACTCATTCTTTGAGGCTAGTATCACCCTGATTCCAAAACCAGACAGAGACACATCAAAAAAGGAAAATTTCAGACCAATATCCCTGATGAATATAGATGCAAAAATTCTCAATAAAATTTTAGCAAATCGCATACAAAAGCATATTAAAAAACTAGTGCACCATGATCAAGTGGGGTTCATTCCAGGGATGCAAGGATGGTTCAACATACAGAAATCAACAAGCATAATCCATCACATTGATAGACTTAAAGATAAGAATCACATGATCCTATCAATTAATGCAGAGAAAGCATTTGACAAAATACAGCACCCTTTCATGTTTAAAACACTAGGAAAACTAGGGATAGTAGGAACATACTTCAACACTGTTAAAGCAATATATGCTAAACCTAAGGCCAACATCATCCTAAATGGAGAAAAATTGGAAGCATTCCCTCTAAAAATGGGAACAAGACAGGGATGCCCTCTCTCACCACTCTTATTCAATATAGTCCTTGAAACTCTAGCCAGAGCAATTAGACAGACGAAAGAAATTAAAGGGATACGAATAGGAAAAGAAGAACTCAAACTATCATTATTTGCAGATGACATGATTCTATACTTAGAAGATCAAAAAAATTCCACCAGAAAACTTCTAGAACTGATAAATGAATTAAGCAAAGTTGCAGGATATAAAATCAATATCCATAAATCAAATGCATTTCTATACATCAGCAATGAGTCCTCTGAGAGAGAAATTAGGAAAACTACTCCATTCACAATAGCCTCCAAAAAGAATAAAATACTTGGGAATCAATCTAACAAGAGAGGTGAAAGATCTCTACAATGAAAACTACAAGACACTAAAGAAAGAAATTGAAGATGATCTTAGAAGATGGAAAGACTTCCTATGCTCATGGATAGGTAGAATCAATATTATTACAATGGCCATACTACCCAAAGCGCTATGTAGATTCAGTGCAATCCCAATTAAAATCCCAAAGTCCTTTCTTATAGAAATAGAAAAGGCAATCATGAAATTCATTTGGAAAAATAAGAGACCCAGAATAGCCAAAGATATCCTGAGCAAGAAGAGTGAAGCAGGAGGCATCACAATACCAGACCTTAAACTTTACTACAAAGCTACAGTAACAAAAACAGCATGGTATTGGCACCAAAATAGACATGTAGACCAATGGTACAGAATAGAAGACACAGAAAGTAATGCACATAAACACAGCTATCTCATACTAGACAAAGGTGCCAAAAACATACATTGGAGAAAAGATAGCCTTTTCAACAAATGGTGCTGGGAAAACTGGAAATCCATATGCAGCAAAATGAAACTAAACCCCTATCTCTCACCATGCACAAAACTTGACTCAAAATGGATCAAAGACCTAGGAATTAGTCCAGAGACCCTGCATCTAATTGAGGAAAAAGTAGGCCCAAATCTTCATCATGTCAGATTAGGCCCCGACTTCCTTAACAAGACTCCAAAAGCATAAGAAATAAAAGCAAGAATCAATAAATGGGATGGATTTAAACTAAAAAGCTTCTTCTCAGTAAAAGAAACTATCAATGAGGTGAACAGAGAGCATACATTTTGGGAGCAAATTTTTGCCACACGCACATCAGATAGAGCACTGATCTCCAGGATATATAAAGAACTCAAAACACTTAACACACACACACACACACACACACACACACAAACAACCCGATCACTAAATGGGCTAAGAAGCTGAATAGAAACCTCTCAGAAGAAGATATACAATCAATAAACAAATATATGAAGAAATGTTCAACATCTCTAGCCATTAGAGAAATGCAAACCAAAACTACTCTAAGATTTCATCTCACCCCAGTCAGAATGGCAGCTATCCAAAATACAAGCAACAATATGCGCTGGCGAGGATGTGGTGAAAAAGGCACACTCAAACATTGCTGGTGGGACTGCAAACTGGTGCAACGAATGTGGAAAGCAGTATGGAGATTTCTTAAAAAACTTGAAATGGAACCACCATTTGATCCAGCTATTCCACTCCTCGGCTTATACCCTAAAGATTTAAAAACAACATACTACAGTAAAGCAGCCACTTCAATGTTTATGGTAGCACAATTCACAATTGCTAAATTGTGGAAGCAACCCAGATGCCCTTCAATAGATGAATGGATAAAGAAACTGTGGTACATCTACACAATGGAATATTATTCAGCAATAAAAGAGAATAAAATTATGGCATTTGAAGGTAAATGGATGGAATTTGAGAACATTATGTTAAGTGAAGTAAGCCAATCCCAAAAAACCAAATGCTGAATGTTCTCTCTGATACATAAGGGGGGTGGGAATGGGGAACAGAGGAGAAATGGAGGATCTTTGGATGGGGTAAGGGGGAGGAGGGGGGAGGGGAAGGGGTGTAGTAAAGATGGTTGAATGAGATGGTCATCACTACCCTAGGTGTATTAATGAAGACACAAATGGTGTGACTCTATCTGGTTTGCAACCAGAGAAATGAAAAAATTGAGCTCTATTTATGTACTATGATTTGACTAGAAATTCATTTAAATAAATAAATTAATTAATTAAAAAAAAGATCAGAGAGAATGAGGGACCAGCTTATGTAGGACTTTATAGGTCGTCATGGCAATGTTAGGTTTTCACCTGAGTGAGATGGGCTTTGAGTAGCTGAGTGACATGAGCTATCTGATATTTTAAAACATTACTCTGGCCAATTGGTTAAGACAAGGGTAGAGGAAGAGAGATGTATTACAAGGCAATTTTTAGACTCTACATGGTCATGGATGGGTGGAAGTAATAAAGAAATGAGACATGGTCTAATTCTGAACATACTTTCAAGGCAGAACTAATAGCATTTGATGATAGATTCAATGGGGGAATCTGTTTATGACTGCAGGATTTTTTGCCTGAGCAACTGGAAGAATGGAGCTGCCATTTGCTGAGATGAGATATACTACACGGGGAGTGTTCTAGTCTATTTTTTGGTACTATATCATAATACCTGAGACGGCATAATGGATAAGTAACAGATTTCTTTATTACAGTTCTGGAAGGTGAAAGGTCCAGGACTGAAGGGCTCACATCTGGCCAGAGCATTCTTGTGTCATCCCAAGAGAGGGCCAAACACCTTTTATAATAACAACTCACAACAACTAATGCACTCCCACTGTGCTTTTGCATTAATGCCATTATGATCTGAGCATTAATCACTTATAATTAGGCCATACCTCCCAATACTGTGGCATCAAGGGTTAAGTTTCCAACATATGAACTTACGAACATATGTTCAAACTGTAGCAGGGAACAAATTTTGAAGAAAAGATGAGAAGCTCCCTTTTGAACATGTTCAATTTAAGATCCCTTGTAGTCAAGCAGCTATTTGAGTGACGAGTTAGATAAGCAAAGCAGGACTTCAGGGAAAACGTCTAGGCTATAGTTAACAATTTGCCAATCATCAGCATGCAGATGAAATTTAAAGCCATGGACCCAGATCAGATCCAGAACAGAGTGAATGTAGAGTAAAGAAAGAAGGCCACAGCCTGAGTGCTGAACCACGTCAGGGTTCAGAGAGAAGAGGATTCACCAGCGAAGGAGGCGGAAAGGGGGCATTTTGGTGGGTGAGCCAGCAGAATGCGGAGTCCCAAAAGTCACAAAAAGGGAATGTTCCGGCCAAGTGCTGCTGACAATTCAGGAAAGTGACTGCCTACTTCTACTAATGTCTAAAGCAAGTACTTGCGGCTTATTTAATTAGCTTAACTAATCATGAACTGCCTTCTGTCATGATCACTTCTAACATCTTCTTGAAATAAATTGTTAATTGTTATTTGTGCTTTTATGTGTTTATGAGTCGTTTTCTTGACCAGATTATAAACTTCCAGGGCAGGACTATGACATAAATTTCCTTGATTCTCATGCAGAATTCAGCCGCAGAATTGCTTGCAGTAGGCACTTAACAAACACTTAACCTTTTAATTTGCATATTCAACTAAAGTATTACGTTCTCCATGAAATATTACCCAGTTAATGTCTACAAGTGATATGTCCCTTCTCTGAACTCTAGTTGCACTTATTAGTTGCACTTACCAATTATTGCTTTGCATTACAAGTTATCTTTTCATAGCTATAAGAGGCTTATCACTTCTAACTAGGAATTCTTAACTTTTAGTGGTAAGGAGAGTGTTTGATATGTCTTTATATATTCCAAATGACCTTCAGTTAATTAATTAATTAATTCATGTAATCATCAACTTTGTATGTGTTTAAAATGCTTTAAATAAGTTCTTATTAATAAATACTTGTTTCACCAATTTGTGCTTTCTTTGTGATCCACTATCATTCTTTTAAAAAAATCATACATTAATGTTTACCTGTTTGTAGTCAAGTGTTGTTTATTGGAGTCCAAGATTACAACCCTGTACTGATACACATGGCTCCGTTGATCTATGCCCTAGTAAAGATGCTTCAACTTTGCCCGCATTTCATAGGGAAGTTGCTGACATCACTACAATAACCACAGCCACTAAATGTTGTCTTTTATCTTTCACAAGTACAAGCAAATTAAAATAGCAGATTATGCATCTCAGTTCAGAGAGGTGAAATAATAAGCACAAGACCATTGTACCAGGTGGAAGGGATCACACTCCTGGATGTTAGAACAGATCTGCATGTCATATCTCTCTTTTTCAATTCTGAACATTCCATCCTTGGCCCTGAACTGGAAAATGCCTTCATTTATCTCCTTACTCAGTCCAGAAGGTTCTGATCTGGATGAAGATTATAATAATTAGAGAAAACTGAAGCTTTCCTGAAATGGAGTTTAGGAGTTGCTTACAAATGTAACAACAGGGAGTAGGGTTCCTGTCAGAAAGCTATAATACAAAAAAAAAAAATCCCTCATTTTCTTAGCCTGAAGTTTTCTGAACAAGATATAAGGGAGCCGGGCACAGTGGCGCATGCCTGTAAGCCTAGCACATTGGGAGGCTGAGACAGGAGAATTCGGAGTTCAAAGACAGTCTCAGCAAGGGTGAGGGGCTAAACAACTCAGTGAGACCCTGTCTCTAAATTTAAAAAAAAACAAAATAGGGCTGGGGATGTGGCTCAGTGGTAGAGTACCCCTGAGTTCAATCCCTGGAACCAAAAAAAAGCAAGGAAGAAAAAGAGATAAGGTATTTCCTTCCCATAAAAAGAAGTTTCACATATTGATTTAACACTTTCATAATCAACTGACTCTGGACCCGATCTGACAGCAAACTATGTGTCTTCCAGGATGATAACACACAAATGTCCCTCCTGGGGAAAATGGAAAAGTGGATGAAGCTCCATGACTCAGTGTCAGTATCTGGGAGAAGCCAGCTAGGTATGTCTCAGTATGGGCACTTTGTAGTCAGTAGCACTGCTTACTTGTATGATTTTTAAATTTGACACCTCACAGAAAGTTTCTCCTACACACAGGAATTTCTCTTATTAACAAAGGGGTTTTTTTTAAAGTAAGAAAAACTTCATTGAGGTTTTTGTTTGTTTTTACTTTTTAAACATGAATTTAAGTATCTGGCCTTATAATGGAAGAATGATGGTCCAGAAAAAAAATGTAATAAACCCTAGGATTCCACATAAAGGGGGAAAATGAAATGTATGATTTAAAAAATGTAGAGTTCTAAACTGGTCATATAGATTTTAGGATTATTCATTGTGATGCAATATCACTCAGCATGGAAATCAGTATTTCTAAAGGATTGAAGAATATCCACATCGACAATTAAAGTAGACTTCCAGCAAGAGTATAATATTTTAAAGCCAGCACATTGGCTCATAAACACTAATATAAAAAAGGAATCAGAAATTAAGTGCATTTTTTTTGAGTCATTGCTCTAATATCTCAATTATAGTTAGCTGGAATTGCTTTGATTTTTTTGTTGTTGTTGTTTTAATGTAGTGACCAAAATTCCCATTGGTGTTTTTTTCTGGCTTTCTGGGCATCTTTTCTTTTGATAATATCATCCTGGCTTAGATCTGTGTGTTCCCTAAAGCTTGTAAGGCCCTGTGACTGAAGAGTTTGACTTCAGGAACTGCTGGACTCTACAGCGAGAATACAAGACAAAAGTGGTGAGAGGGACTTAGCTGGCTTTCTTCCTCAGTTTGTTTTGCAATCTAGAAGGATTTCTGGTATTCTAATCATATCAGGAGATAGGATAAACAGGAAATTTTTATGCATTATAAATTTTTCCCTACAATTTTATCTTCGCATCCCCAGAATCCCAATGAAAAGAGAATGTATTTGAAATTTTGGGAGAATAAAGGTAAAGGATAAGAAAATTTTTTTCTTTACATATAAAATTTTATACATGTATTTAAGGGGATAATTTAGTTAAAGGAAGGAATATAGGGAAAATAAGGCTATTATATTTTTAATGAAATCTTTTATTTTGAAATAATTGTTGAGTCATCCACAGTTATAAGAGGGATCCTATATATACCCTTTACACAGTTCCACTCAGTGGTAACATTTTATAAAACTATAGTACCTGTGCATTGGATTATGTGGTAGGGTAGAACATGTTACAAATAAAGTATTGTAATTGTATAAATAAGACATGTCTATGATAAATCAACTTAATCATTTTACTAATGCAGGGAAGCTTTGTGGGAAACTGGAAGAGAAGGGGTTTTAGAGTAGATGACTTTAAGAAAGTTGTCAGTGAGCCAAGGTGGAACTTGGCTCCCTCCCTTTCTCTCTCCTTCCCTCCCTCCCTCCCTTCTTTCCTTCCTTCCTTTTTCCCTTCCTTCCTTCCTTCCTTCCTTCCTTCCTTCCTTCCTAGTGCATTATATTATCCATAATTTGGGGGTTCATTTGACATGGAATACAATTTGCTCCAATCAGTTCTAGCACTTCCCCTTTCCCTCTCCTCCTCCCTTCCCACTATTCCCTTTCCACTACTCTACTGGTCTTCTTTCTGTTTGTTTATAATTTCTTTTTTAAATTAGTGATTTGCAGATATACATAAAGGAGAAATTCACTGTATTATATTTATATTTTTATATTTATATAGTTTAGCCAACTTCATTCCACAAAGTAGAATATGTTTTAGTCCTAGAATATAATTCTAAAATTTTGGTAGTGAATAGAGACATGAAGATTAGCTGTGTGATAGAAAAATACAAGAGGAAAAAAATTTCATGATTGCCTCTTCAGTAAAGTTAAATAAATATTGTTTCTGGAAACAGTAAAAGTCTTTTGATGCAGGTGGCAGCTAGAGAAGACAATTTTGACAAGAATACCTTCATGACATAAATACTCATGGCCTGAGGTACTTGCTTACGTAGATTTTCCTCTATTAATTATATAGGCGAAGTCTTAGCAAATAGCTCTGTGAAGCCTAAAAATTCCAGGAAGTGCTTGTCAATACCAAATTATAGATTTTTTGCCATTTTCAAAAAAAATACATTTCAAGCATAATGCACACAATGAGACCATAGTGAACAAATTCAAAATAAATACATATAACTTTCTTATAACAAATAAAAATCTATCATGTGTACATTCAAAGTAAATGCTTATAAATAGAATGCCTTTTACCTTTCATAAAAATCCTGAGATCTTATATCCCTCTTGAGATCTTAGGTACATTTGTACTATGTGAATTTTAGAAATTAAAAGCAAACAGAAATAAAAAAAAATATGGATTTAAATTCCTCTAACTACTGTTTTCAGTCACCTTTTTGTCCTTAAACAGAAAACCCTTATCTATCATTAGATAGCTTTCTCTGGTTTGATTTATTTTGACCTACTGCCAAAAAGTGTGGAGCCTCTCCTATTGTCCTGTTTGGATAATATATAACTAGAACTTGTTAGCCCAGTGAAAATTTCAACACTGAATGTGGTGAATACTTTTGCCATCTTTGCAAAACCTTTCACAGTGCTGCTGTTAAAGATGATGTAACTGCTGAATGTGACCCTGTTTTCAGTTAGGTGAAGGCCTATTTGTGGAAAAAACTTGAAGTTAAGATTAAGTCGATTGTCCCTGAACAGCTGTCAGTCAAGTCTGGATCTCATCATTCATTTGTACACAGGTTCATTCACACAAGTTCACTCACATAAACCCAAAATGTGTAGTGCTTTTCTCAGTTTTCAACTTCTTTCTGCCAATCTTCACTTACATAAAATGCCATGTTTTTACTGGGAGTCTAAGTTTACACAGAGAAAAGACGGTGAGATTAGATGACTTCTCAAAGTCTCTTCCAGTCTGACATATACATGTAAAATATTTACTTATGTTGCCTGAGGTTTAACTAAGCATGGTTTGCAGATGGTTCCCATGGTTACCTGAAAATTGTATGAGTTAATTTACATATTTTGACACTAACTGATGACAGGTGGGTAGCGTGCACAGACTATGGTATTTAAACGGTTAGGAGGGAAGTGAGGACATGAAGAGGCAGTAAGTTAATGAACTGCTGGCATCAGTTAACCACCTCAGCCTCATATAAATGTTTATGAGACTCATATAAGTTCCTGAGCACATATTTACTTAATCAAAGATTAAAAGCTTTAAGAGGACGGAGAAAGGCAGATCTGACATGAGAATTCTGAGAAAACTTCAAAGGCTTACTATTGCATTAGTGGAAAGGACAAATAGACTTCTAGAATGAAACTGATTTCCGCAAAGAGGAAGAAAAAGAGCACCAAAAGATACCAAAACAAAGAGAAGTACCCAGAGTGAAAAATCAATAAGCTATACACAACCCAAATAGAATAACATAGGAAATGTGAGTTAGAATCATGGAAACTGGAATTCAAAGCACTGGGAGCAAAAGTTAAACATTGTCAAGTAAATCACCATAAATGATACCATAGTAGAAATGTTTCATTTGACATGATCTGAGTTACCTATACTGAGAATGGCATATTCTAACAGTTACATAGGAAGCAGAAAATGAAGAAAGCAACAGCAAAAAAATAAAATGCAAACGAAAATTAGAGAAAAAGAGTGCAGCTCAGCAGTGCTTTCCTATTGGTAGGGCAAGTTTGACTCAACTGTGTATCAGATGGCCTAAAATGGATAATAATTTCAACAGAATAAACTTCTCATTCCATGAGATACAAATGTGGACTCTGAAGTCAAGGGAAGGAATTTTCTTATGTATTTAGTTTTTTTTTTTAATTGATCACTAGCTCAACACAGGCATACTGTGCTTATTTTATTTTGTTGTACCAGGAATTGAATTCAGGGGTACTTAGCCACTGAGCCACATCCCCAGCCCTATTTACTTATTTTTTATTTTGAGACAGGATACTGTGCTTGTTTTGAAACATGTTTCAGTCACATACTTTTGTACATATTACATATTTTATATTTAATTTTAAAAGAGAAAGAAATACAGAATATGTAGTTAAGTCTTTTAGGATTGAGAGAGGTTTTTGTTTTTGTTTTGAGATAACAGAGAATGGGAATGATGATGATTCAGTACAGCAGGTAAAATTAATTATTCAAGAGAGAAAGAGGACACAGGCAAGAGTAAAGCCCTGGAGTTAGCCTGAAGGGATCAGATCTGCTGTCTTAGTAGAGAGGTTATCCTTCACTAGAAGCAGGAAGTATTGATATTTTGAAATTGGAGGAAGTCAGGTTATATAGGTAGCGATGCAGGTAGTTTGGTAGATTTGGTGTTAAAAATGTGTGCCTCTTCTGTATTGTGTCTACTTTCTCAATAAAGTGGTAAGAAAAAGACATTAGCTGAGAGTTATGAGAGAAAAGGGAGTGTTTGAGGTGTGAGGGAAAATATGTGAGAGAGTCTCCTTAGAGACATTACTGGGAGACCCAAGTGAAGAAAGTGGTCTTGAATTTTAAGAGACTGTGTACTTCATACATGTACTCATGCAGGTGAGCCAAACACTTAAGCCCCGTCAGGTAGGATCTTTCAAGGGAGTAAATAGAAAAGGGAAAAAGGAATCAAGCTCATATATAAGCAGTGATTACAGTGAATGACCCAGGGACACTAAGCCAGCTGTGGAATTGATGAACAAGAAAAAAGTACTTGGAAGTCTAGGTGGCATTAAAATTTTGTCAGAGGCAGGGGGAAGGTGGCATACAACTATGATTCAGGCTGAGGCAAGGAAGATCACAAGTTTGAAGCCAGCCTGGGCAATATAGCAAGACCCTGTCTCAAAATAAAAAATTAAAAAGTTCTGGGGATGTAGCTTAGTGGTAGATCTTCCCTGGGTTCAATCCTCAGTACTAGGAAAAAAAAAAAAAAGAGTATCAGCTACAGGGTACCAGTAGGAATGAGCTGAAAGACAGGAGGTAAGGATTAGAGAAGAGTAAGCTTGAAATTCTGATTGGACAGGATGAAATTACTGGAAATGACAAGTTTTAAGGGACCTGGAGTGGGTGGCTGACGTGGGATTGAGATGAGGGGACAAGCACCCAAAAGGTGAGTGTATCTCAGCATTAATAACAATAGAAAAACATTCACAAGTATTAAAAGTCATGAAAAGATACATATAACATATAGCTGAATGAAAAACTTGTTATAAAACAGCGTGTGTAATTTTTAAAAATATATTTTTTGGTTGTAGATGAACACAATATCTTTATTTTATTTATTTTTATGTGGTGCTGAGGATCTAACCCAGTACCTCATGCATGTGAGGCATGCTCTACCACTGAGCTATAATCCCAGCCCAGCATGTGTAATTTTCATCACTGTATGTGGAAATGTGTATGTGTATTCAAAAAATGGTGATTTTTTTTTGAGTAGTAAAATCTATGACCATTTTTACTGCCTATTTTATGTTTTCTAAACTATTTGAATTGTATATGAGGACTACTTTCTACCCTAATGATTTGGCTACTGCTTCTTTGAGTCCTTGCTCTTGTTCTGCCTGGAACATTATTACCTCTTTCAAGTCTCTGCTCAAATGTCCCCATTAGAAAGGCCTTCCTTTGCCACTATCTTTGAAGTAGAAGAACCAAAACTCTGTTTTTATGCTCTATCCTTTTTCCCTGCTTTGGTTTCTGAGAGATATATTTTTTTAATTTTCTTTCTTTATTGTTTATTGTATGACTTCTCCCATTCTGCAGTAGAAAGCATATCCCACAAGAGAAGGACTTTGTTTTTGCTCTAAACTGTAATGTCAGTATTGGGCACAGTGACAATTATATAACAGGAAATTAATAAGTGTTAAATGGGTGAAAATAACTCTGTGTGTGTACCTTCATTCTGAGGTAAACATCCTTATATCTTTGTTCTGATGCTCTACGAGAAATTCCCTGAAACAGCTTTGATTAAAGAAGATAATGATTAACTTATAAACACTTCAAGTTTTGTCTGTGGTCATTTGAACAGAAAAATTTTACTTACATTTAAGGTTAATTTCTTCATTGAATTTTACTTAAATACTCATAAATTTAATCAAAATCTTAATGGGGAGGGTAGGCATATTTTTCTCTTCTAAATCTGTAATTACTACTGAATTAAAAAATTTGTTCTTCGCCTGCTAAAAACCTGTTGCTCATATTTTGTTTCATGGAAATACAAGGAAGTACACAGAAATTTCAAAATGGAAAAAAAAAGCTGCGAATTTCCTCCTCATCTCATATTTTAGAATACAGTTTCTGTAGCCGAAGGGAGGGACTAAAGTGTCTCTCTGCTTGACACAAGAAGTACGAATTTGATGTGTTCTGTGGACTTAAGACCAGAAACTAGGAAAAAGACTGATCACCCCACTGATATATCTGGGTGCTTCAATTTCATGAGCTACTGATCGTTTTTAGGATGTAGGAGAGAACATTGAAAAAATTTTTTTTAAAAAATCTCAAATTTGCATTTACCTGTTTGTTTCTCAGGGGCTGAACCACTTCTTGAACACACAGCTCCAAATCATTGAGATAATCCTTTTCTGTCTGTATCAGCTCCTTGATGATTTTTGCCCGCTTTGCCATCATCTTTCTTCTCTGATGCTCTTCCTCTGCGCTTGGGGTCTCAGTTGTAGAACACTCAGCCTGTGGAGTCATCTTTTCTGTTAAATGAAAACATGTTCAGATGAGATACTCTGCTGAGGTTTCTTTTGCCTTTATACAAACAATGGAGGATTACTGTTAGCAAGGAAAAAGGCTTATGGTATCTTCACAGTGTGTTCCTAGGAGGGTGACCTTAGCTCTCCATAAGGTCAGAAACCTACAAAACTATGAACAAGAGGAAGGTAAGAGTGAACTGCTTCTAACGAGTCATTAAATGATTCACAACTGTTCTGGCTTCTTTCAGATATCCAATTGCTAAAATCTTGGGCTATAAAGCTGATGTTCAGCCTGGAGGTAGAATGCACAAAACACAGTTCAGAACTTCTGGACATGTTAGATTTTAAGCCAAGGGAAGATTGTTCATTATTAAGTGAAACACTCCAATTTTGCTTGTCCCCATTACTTTTAACCTATTATTTAAAATTCTCCAAGTTTTATATTAAAATATAAAAATAATTTTAATATTAATAAAGTAGGGACATCATCAGGTACCCATCATCCTCTGTGGATAATAAAGAAATGAAAAACAATTACATCTTTAGTGTCTTTTTTTTTTTTTTAATTTGCAATCAAAACCTGTGAGGAGTAAAATAGAGGTAGATTAAATGAATTTCAACTAAGATTTTCATGGCTCATCCTCAATACTATGCTTATCTTGTCATTTCAAAATTATTAAATTATCAAACTACCTGGTAGTTTTAATTTAGAAACAGTACAGTACTGAGGCTGGGGATATGGCTCAGTGGTACAGCTTGCCTAGCACGTGCAAGGCCCTGGATTCAATTCCCAGCATGGCAGGCAAAAAGAAGGACAATACTGAGCAGATACTAAGATACATGGTATGTCTCACAGGTATGGTATGTCTCACAGGTAGTTAAGATTTTGCATAAAGAATTAAGGTAAGAAAGCTAACTATCTCCATGGACAAGTTTCATAGCAATGTAAAAAATTTGGAAGCCACAAACTCAGACAGACTACAGACCATGAAATCTGAAAAACCAAAGACATCAAGGCAGTGTGTGTGTGTGTGTGTGTGTGTGTGTGTGTGTATGTAAATGGATTTACTTCCAGTTTGAAGCTTAATTTTCATCTTAGTCTCTGCGGTTGTAGAAGTCATTTTATTTCATTTAAGGTTAAGATGATTCTAGTAACTGAGAAGTGAGACACCTTCAATGTTGACACCACTTTCTGAGAAGGTACATCTTTACAAAAGGACCTATAGGAGTCTGCACATAGGATGCTGATCCATAATGGGGGAAGGGCATGGGAAGAACGGAGAAACTTTGGCCAAAGGGGAGGGAAAAGAGGGGATGGGACATGGAGACGGGAAAGATGGTGGAATGAGATGGACAACAATGCCATAGGTACATGTATGACTGCACATAAGGTGTAAATCTATATAGCGTACAACCAGAGAAATGAAAAATTGTGCTCTACTTTTATACAATGAAAAAATAAAATAAAATAAAAAAGAGAGAAAATATTCAGGAAATTAAGCAGCTTCATACCTAATATTTTTATTCTTTCTGGCAACAAGAAACTCATTTTGTTAGCCTCATCAAGTTTCCTCTGTCCTCTGAATTATGAATGATTTAGGATGAAATGCAGAAGCTAATTTCCCCCCTGGTTTCTTGTTTTCTGTGACTAAATAATCCTTTCAGGAAAAAAAAAGTCTGCACATAAAAAAAAAATGAAAAGAAAATACAGATCACAATATATACAAGTGGAAGTAAAGGGAGGTGTTCTTTTGGCTTACTCTAGAAACAAAACTCAGACAACTGGAGAAACATGATACTAGAGTTAGTATTCAGTTGAAAGAGGCTGCCCCAAGAATGTGAGCAGGCACTTCAAAAAGTAATGAGCCTTCCTCTCTCCTGGCCCACTAACTTCAGGAGTTCAGGCAAAGGCTCAATAATTAAACATCCATGGAGATTGCGGAAAAGGTAGTTCAAATATTGAGTTGTACTAGATTGTGATTTGAGCAATCCAGACTGGCAAGTGAATATGCTTCAGGACCAATAGCCTGGTATCAACTCTTTTTTCATTAGGAAAGAAGATAGTTTTGACAAATGGCATCTTAAAGCACATGGTTTTACAAGACTTCAGCCATTCAATGCCAAAACAATAATCCACATGAGCTATAATACGAGAAAGAGCCCATGCAAGGAGAGAGAATGAATGGGTGGGGTGTAATGTAGCCTTCACATCTTGAGCTGTCATGAGAATTCTGGGATGCCTGCTAATTTGTACTACTTTTTAAGAAAGTAGAATAGGACTGCCTTTCAGTGCCCTGAATTTGAAAGAACAAGTTATAATCAAGTGGGGAGATGTAGTGAGCAGACCATGAACAGAACCATCATGAGCTTTTACAAATTTTAAAAATTATATATATTTAAGGTATACAATGTAATGATTTGACAAATACCTGCATGGTGAAATTATTGACTGATGGAGGTGATAGAATTCTTTACTCCTGGGATATATGAAATACTGCATTGAAAGAAATCTCACCAATAGAGAATTCACAAATCAGTACAGAGAGTATCCAATTATTACTTAACATTACCTTGAAAATAAAAGGACACTATTGAAAAACTGTTCTTATCAATGCTTTTCCAAGTTATAAACATTTTATACCTTATAAATAATCTATCAATTATTTAAGAGCTTAACAAGATTCTTTATTGGTCTGTGGCAAATAAATATCCCTAAAACACATTCTCAGATTCTTTTGATCTAAATTCCAGATTCAATTAGTATGTCAATTTAACTTTTTTCACAGATGTTACAACCGCTCCATCTTAAAGGGTACCACATTAGATTTTTTAAATTAAAAACTACTTAAGTTTTCTAATACTGCCCAGCAACTTGTTCAGCATCATGGTGGGGGCCAAGGTAGTTGAAATAAAGTGTCAGTCAAGATACTCAACTTCAAGGGTGGGGCTGTAGCTCTGTGGCAGAGCACTTGCCTAGCTTGTGTGAAACACAGGGTTTGATCCTCAGCACCACATAAAAATAAACATATAAAATAAAGACATTCTGTCCATCTACAACTACAAAAAAATTTTTTTAAAAAAGATATTCAACTTCAGAAATTTCTGCTTTCAGGTGTAAAAACCTTAGGGCATTCCAAGTTGAGCAACCTTATGAGATATCTGTGTTTGCTCTTTTGACTCAAGTTTACTGCAGGAACAAAGACTTGACTTGCATCATTTTATGATCAGATATCTGAACACATTTTATGTTTGCATTTCTTAAACCAACAAACATGTGCAATGCATTGTGGACACCAAGTTCTGTTTTTATAAGATTCTAAGATCCTGCTCTGCCTCTAAAACTTTTTTTTATCTTTTAGCTACACTAAGTTTTACATATAAAGGTATCTGTAACTATAACACATGTAACACAAATCTTCATTTAGCTATGACAATCTTTTATTTTCCAGATAAAGAGAGAAGTATTTAGGAAAGAAGAAAAAGTAGAGTTTTAGCAATGAATATTTTTTCCAGTAGTTGGAAGAGACTAAATTAAAGCCAAAAGGAAACTAAGAGGATACATAAGTTGTAATCAGGATTTCAGGATTTCACAGGTTCCATCCCTCTGGACCTGAGATGGGGTGGAACATCATGGAGGAAGGGCCTAGTGGAGGAGTACTTCTCCATTCATGGCTGCCAGGAAGCAGAGACAGGAAGGGGAAGGCGCTGCAGGAGAGATGAACCTTCCCGGGACACACCTGACGTGGCCCACCTCCGCCAGCCACAAGCCACCTACTTAAAGTTATCGCCCAGTCAGTCCTTTCAAACTAGAGGGGACTAATTAGGTCACATCTCTGACAATCAAGTCATTTCACCTCTATAGCTTTTTGGGGACACTTCATATCCAAAAGACAGCACCATTCCTTTCCTATTTTTTCCCTGTTTGTTTTAACTATCCAGTTAACCAGCTTAGAAATCTGATAATCAGCTTCCACTTTTCATCCCCTTTACCTCTTATACTGATTACCAGCTCATGCCAGTTTTACTCCTAAATTCTTTTGGATTTGTCCAGTTCTCTTCAACTTCTTGGCAACTAGACTAAGCTTAACTGCTTCCTTCTCTCCTCTAGTGATTGTCCAGGTGAATGACCACCGCTGCCTCCCTTCCTCCACGCTTGCTCTTCACCTTCCCTCACAAATACTGTCCTACAGAGGCCAAAGAGATTATTATTATTTTTTGAAAGTCTTGTTATATTGCCAAGGCTGGTTTTTTGTTTTTGGGGGGTTTTTTTTGGTACTGGAGATTGAACTCAAGGGCACTCGACCACTGAGCCACATATCCAGCCCTATTTTGTTTTATGTAGAGACAGGGTCTCACTGAGTTGTTTAGCGCCTTGCCGTTGCTGAGGCTGGCTTTGAACTCGCGATTCTCCTGTCTCAGCCTCCCAAAGTGCTGGGATTACAGGCATGCGTCATTGTGCCTGGCTAAGGCTGGTATTTTTTTAAATTGTTTCTTCTTAGTTACACATGACAGTAGAATCCATTTTGATAAAATTATACAAACATGGACTATATTTGATTCTATTTAGGATCCCATTCTTGTGGGTATACATAATAGTGGGATTTACTTAAGTATTTTCATATGTGTAAGACCAAGGCTGGTCTTAAACTCCTAAGTGGGAGTGATCTTCCTGCCTCAGCCTCCCTACCCGGGATGACAAGTGGGTGGCACAGGGCCCTGCTCCAAAGTGATCTTGTTAAGAGAATCTGAGCATGTCTTTGGTTTTAAAACTCCCCATTTTTCTTAAAAATTCCACATTTCTCAAGTAGGCCTATAAAATCTGTCCCCTGACAATTTCTTTACACTCATTCCCTTCTCACATCTTCTAACATTTCTGCTTCTGTCATACAAAGCTGTTTCTACATCTTACTTGGCAGTCAAGTTTTTTGGATATACTACTTCCTTTGCTGATGTCACATTCCCTTTTCCCTTCGGCTCCTGTCTCTTCCAGATTTCAATTATGTACCACATCTCTAGTAGGCCCGATCTTGAGGTTGAGGTATGTTAGTACAGGCCACAGTTTATTGTAATTATATTTGTACATCAGTTTTTACATATTTATTGACAAGAGATTTGTTTCGAGAGTCTTTGTAGAATAATTTTTTCCTCAGTCTCTTATATTTTTCTTATGCACCTCCAAATATAGCCTCAGCATTTTGGTTCTTTGACTTTGCCAGATTATTTCAAAGCATTAAAGCAGTTTTCATAGAAACACATGCATGCTCTTTTATACTCATATTTCATCAATTTATGTAAGCTTAGTTAAATTAATGTAATTACAACAAGAAGTACAACTGATTTGATCAGGATTGTTATTGAACACAACTCATTCTTAGAAAATGCACTACTTTATTATTAAAAGTGCATAGACATTAGTATGTCTTAGAAGAAAGGAAGACACTGAATTATCCTGTGACTTAAATAACCTATCCTTGCTTCTACATTATACATTTCCTGACAGTAAGGACTGTTGTTTTATTCACCACTCTATTCAAAACACAAAGCTCAGTACCATCTCAAATCCAATACAAAAATTTTAAAATTGGTATGAAATTAGATACAAGGTTTCTTTAATTCCCCAAATTAGGGAATTCATAAAATTGTTTACTTTAAAATCTGATATTTATTGATACTTATTTAATTATGAGCATATTTGTCATTGTGATAAAATTATAAATTAGTTAAGGACTAGGTACTTTTATTACATTACCCTTCTGTTCAACAGTCAAATGACTGTGCAAGTTGCCCAATAAATAAATGTTGCTTGGTATACATATGCTCACCTAGTCTGTTGTTCAAGGAATGGGGGAGAGGGTGAGGACATGTGAGGGTAAACAAGACATTTTTGCAAAACCCTATGGTTGGTACACGAAATCATTAGTTCCAACTCTTCTTTAAGTGATATTCAATATAGTTATGAAAATTAAAATACATGATTATTTATTGATAACTATCAATAAATAATATCAGATAAGGATCTTAATCTAAATAAATAAGGACTTAGAATTTTTGAAGTAACAATAAGTTGTGTACTTTAGCAAGACATGGCTATTTTGTTCATCTTCTTTCTTTCTTTTTTTATATTTTTTAGTTGTCAGTGGAACTTTATTTTACTTGTTTACATGTGGCGCTGAGAATCAAACCCAGTGCTTCACACATGCTAGGCAAGCGCGCTACCACTGAGTTATAGCCCCAGCCCAAGATGCACATTTTCGGTAAATTCTCAGAACCTTATTTGCATTGACTATTTAGCTTTGGAGTAAATGGGAGAGAATCAGATTTTTAAAATTCAGGCATTATTATATTATGCCAGACTGCATGCAAAGGCTATATCCCCACCTCATTTGAATTCAATCTGGGTAATAACAGTGCACACTAGGCCTGGTATTGAACTACCTTTGTAGTAGTAGTCCATGCTGTTTGTACTTTTTTTCCAGTCAAGGAGGGTAATTTTCTGATGGATGCTCAATCTCCCTTCCTGTCCTTGGAACATTTCCAAAGCTGGGGCGTGGGGAGGAGCAGAAACAGGTGCAGCCACTTACGACCAGATATAGAATAATAGCAAATAAATCATGGTCATAAAAATAACAAATAACATTTTTTGAAAGCTTCCTGTGTTAAGAGATTTTCATGCTTTACCTCATTTCTCACAGCTTCCTAGCAGTGAGTAATGGTTAAAATGCAGATTTAGAAGTCAGACAGGTTCAAGTTTGAATCCTGACCCCAACACCTATAGTGGCAAGACCCTGGGCAAATTACTTAGCCTCTGTGTCTCAACTCCTTCATGTGTAAAAAGAAAGGAATAAATCTATACCCCTTCTATAGAGCTTTTATGAGGCAGAGTGAATGCATGAGAAACTTAGTATTCAGAGTGTAGTGAGTACTCAGAAATACTAGCCTTTATCATTATTGCTATTACTGTTTTTCTTATTCTTCTTCTACAGATAAAGCAACTTAGTGACAGAAAATGGCTTGCTCAAGGTCACACAGCCAGTGGGTAGCATTGCCAGAACTTAACTCTATGTCTCTCAGTACAGCAAATTCCATCCCATGAAACACTATGTACTTGATGGCAACATTACTGGTCTGGGTTAAGTGAGAAAGCACAGACTTCAGAGCTAAGCACATTTGGTTTGAATCTCAACTTTTCTGCCTATTCTGTGAATCACTGGATAAGTTCTACTTACATTCACTGTGTTCAAATTTTTCATCTCTAAAATTAGCATAATATCTCATTTTTAGACTTCTGAGAAAGAAGATTATAGATGAGTATTTACAAAATCGGTGCATAATATACTTGAAAGTGCTTGCTATTATTAGAGGCTGTCATAATATATTATAAACAGTATAATTGCAGTAATAATGTACAATGCTTTACTATTAAATATTTTAATATATATGTCTATAAACTAAATGTAGTATATCATGCAATGGAATATTATTCAGCCCTAACAAGCCTGGAAATTCTGACTTGTGCTGCAACATAGGTGAACTTGAGAACATTATGCTATGTGAAATCAACGAGACACAAAACAACAAACACTGTATGATTCTGCTGCAATAAGATGCATAGAGTATTCAGATTCATAGCGACAAGTAGAAGGTGGTTACCACAGACTGAAGAAAGGAAGGAATGGGAAATTCTTTAATAGGTAGATTTCAGCTTCAGAAGATTAAAAAGTTCTGGAGGTGTAAGGTGGTAATTGTTGCCCAACAATGGAATGTGCTTAATGCTGCTGAACTGTTAAAAATAATTAACACTGTGAATTTTACATTATGCATATTTTGCTATAATGAAAAAGATGAGGAAAAAGAATATAACCTTCTATGGGAGGAAAGACCTATGGCTGAAATTATTGAAATGATAGTCTTAGAATCTTCTCATGCTTCTTTAGTAATATTTTTGATGTTTTATGTTGAACTCCACCAAGAAGTCACTTTAGTCTCTTCATTTTATAAGAATGAAAAGGTGTGCATGATTATTCTTATGCATAACATATGTTCCTATTACTATTAGACTTGGCAGGCAAGTATTAATCAGCATAGATATCAGTCTAACAATACTGTCAGAGGAGAAATAATATTGTTGTGACACCAATAGAACATTTTTATTATCCACATTACCTTGAAATAACATTTTTTGCCAGGAAATTTGATGCAGACTAAACACCATGCATGATAGAAAGAAGCCACACTCAAGTACATCACTCATGTGTGTGGCACATGATGTACATTTGAACAGCCATCAGATACCAGGATATAATTAACTATGAAGGTCATTCCATCACAAGTAGAATATTTGAAACAAAGATGTATTCAGTTATGCAGTTTACTCTATTTATACTTCAACTCTTCATTTTTATAAGCCTTCTTTTCTATGTGATTTTTAAAACTCCCACAAGGCCTTTTTTTTTTTTAACATCTATTTTATTTAAATTGCTGGCACTCTAAACCCAACTCTAAACCATTTTGAATTTTAAAATATAACTTCTTCTGACATTGAAACTTTTTTCTTTCTCTCTTTTTTCAATTACTATAATAAATATTAAATGGGGATGGGAGTAATATTCTCAGAAGACCTTATATGTGTCTACTTGCATCTGCTTCACAGTCTCATTACATAAGTTTTCCCTTAATTAAAAATTGTGGTACAATTCATAAAACAAAATTTACTATCTTAACCATTTTAAGTGTACATTACAATGATATTAAATGTTTATAATGCTGTGCAACACAGAGTGAAAATCTATACCTACTAACAACTCTCTAGTCCCCCATCCTCTCAGCCTTTGGCAACTACTATTTTATTTTCTGCCTCTATGATTTTATTTTTTTGGTACTGGAGATTGAACTCAGGGACACTCGACCACTGAGCCATATCCCCAGTCCTCTTTTGTGTTTTACGTAGAGACAGGGTCTCACTGAGTTGCTTAGCACCTTGCCATTGCTGAGGCTGGCCTTGAACTTGTGATTCTCCTGTCTCAGCCTCCCTAAGTGCTGGGAGTACAGGCTTGTGCCACCACGCCTGGCTTGCCTCTATGATTTTTGACAGTTCTAAGAACCTCATACATGTAGTTGCCCTTTTGTACCTGCTTATTTTACTTAGCATAATGTCCTCAAGGTTCATTCCTATTCTAACATATATCAAAATTTCTTTCCAAGACTGAGTAATATTCCACTTATTTATACACCATGCTTTGCTTATCCATTCATCTATTGGTGGCTGTTATTCTGAATCATGATGCAATGAGCACAGGTGTACACATATTTCTTGGAGACTTCAATTTTAACTTATTAGGAAATATTCTAGAAGTAGAATTTCTGTATCATATGATAATTCTATTTTTAATTTTTTGAGAAACCACCATGCTATTTTCCACAGTGGCTATATCATTTTACATTTCTACTAATGGTACACAGGGGTTTCAATTTTTCCACATCCTTGACAGTACCTCTAGGGTTTTATTTTTATAGTCGTCATCTTAATGGAAGTGAAGTGGTATCACACTTAATTTCTACTTCCCTCATGATTAGTGATATTGGGAATCTTTTCATATGTTATTGGCCATTTGTGTACCTTTGGATAAATGCCTATTCAAGTGCTTTGCCCAGTTTTGAATCAAGTCATTGTGCTTTAGAAGTTCCTTACATATTCTGGATATTAATCCCTTGTCAGATATAAGATTTGCAAAGATTTTTCTCATGGTATGGTTGCCTTTTTACTCTGATTGTATCTTTTGATGTACAAATTTTAAAATTTTTCATATAGTCCAATATGTCTATTTGTTGTTATTGTTTTTATCATCTGAGCCTTTAGTTTCAGATCCAAGATGCTGTGAAACTTTTGCCTTGTGTTTTCTTCTAAGAGTTTTATAGCTATAGGTTTTTGATCCATTCTCAGTTAAATTTTATACATGGTATTAAGTAAAGGTTCAACTTCATTCTTTTGCATTTTAATATCCACTTTTCCTAGTACTATTTGTTGAAAAAATTATCAAACAGTCTCAATCTCTGTAAAAATAATTGTACAATGTATGAGATGGTTTACCATTTATGAGAGGAGTTATTTCTGGTTCTCTATATCTATATGTCTGTCTTTATGACAGAATTACAATGTTTTGATTTTTGTTTCTAAGTATTTTCTAATTTCTCTTGCCATATCTCCTTTGATTCCTGGTTGTTTAAGAGTGTCTTATTTAATTTCCACTATTTTTTAAACTTTTCCAATTTTACTTCTGTTATTGATTTCTAATGTCATCCCATTGTGGTTGGAAAAGGTAATTTTATGATTTCTGTCTTTTTATGTGTGTTGAGACTTAGTTTGTGGTCTAACATGTAATCTGCCCTGGAAGTTGTCTCCTATGTACTGGAGATTGTGCAGGCTGCTGTTGTTGGGTAGAGCATTCTTTTTATGACCACCAAGATCTATTTGGCTTATTGTGTTGTTTAAGTCATCCATTTCCTTATGTATCTTCTACATGTTTGTTCTATCCATTATTGATAGCAGGATATTAACCTTTCTAACCTTTATTGTAGAACTGTCTGTCTCTTCAGTTCTATCAATTTCTGTTTCAACTATCACTGTGTCAGTTATTGATGACCTGCCAAGGGGTGCTTAAATGTTTAAATTGTTACATCTTCTTGCTGTACTGACTTTTTGCTAATATACAAGGTTCTCTTTTTTGGTCTCTGGTAACATTTTAAAATCTATAACTTTTTTGTCTGATATTAGTGTAGCCACGCATGCCTCTTTTGATTATTATTTGCATGAAATATCTTTTTTTCATCTTTTCATGTTTATTTGTTTCTCTGCATCTAAAGCAAGTCTCTTGTAGATACTACTTAGTTGGATCATGATCATGATTTTTTTTTTTGGTACTGGAGATTGACCTCAGGGGCACTCGACTGCTGAGCCACATCCACAGCCCTATTTTGTGCTTTATGTAGAGACGGGGTCTCACTGAGTTGTTTAGTGCCTCACCGTTGCTGAGGCTGGCTTTGAACTCATGATTCTCCTGTCTCAGCCTCCCTAAGTGCTGGGATTACAGGCTTGCGCCACCACGCCCGGCTGGATCATGTTTTTAAATGCATTCTCTTTATCTGTTTTCTGATTGGAGAGTTTAATCCATTTACATTTAAAGTAATTATTGATAAAATGTGACTTGCTTCTTTATTCAGGTTTTTGTTTTCTATGTGCCTTATAACTTTTCTTGTTCCAAATTTTCTGCATTACTCTCTTCTTTCTTTTATGTTTGATTTTTTTTTTTTTTTTTTTTTTTGGTCACATAATTTCCTTTTGAGTATTTTGTAGTTATTTTCTTTGTGGTTACCATAGGGATTACTTTTAAAATCTTAAAGTAATAGCATTCTAAGTTTAATTTCTACCAGTTTAACTTCAATTACATACAAAACTGCTCTGTTAACAGTTTTGTCTCAATTCCTTTCAGGGGTTGATATCACAAAACTATATGCATCTCATATCCCAAAGCAAACTAATAACTCTTTGAAACAGATTTCTCTTAAATTATAATAATACTAGCTTCCACGTTCATTTTTAAAATATACTTGTGTTAGATTTTCATCACTGTGACCTAAAACCTCACAAGAATAACTTAGAGGAGGAAAAGTTTATTTTGGCTCATGGTTTCACAGGTTCAAAACATGGTGGGCCAACTCCATTGATCTGGGCACAACGCGAGGCAGAACACGATGGCAGAAGGGCACGCCAAAGGAGAGATCCTCTACTCATGGTGCCTGAGAGGCAGAGAGAGAGGGGAAGGGACCACAGGGAAAATAAAGCCTTCCAGGACACGCTGCCAGTGACCTAGTTCCTCTAGCCATAACTCATTTGCCTGTAGTTACCACCCAGTCAGTCCATTCAAACTAGGATGGACTGACTAGGTAATAGCTCTCAATCTGATAATTTTACCTCCCTCCATTCCTGCATTAACACAAGAGATCTGGGAGACACCTCAGCCAAACCATAATAATACTGCTTCTTAGGTTTGTTGTTTTCTGGTGCTGTAAGATTTTTAGATTTCATTTTCATTTGTCAGCAACTCTTACTATGGAAATATTTTCAGAGATTATGAGGGTAGCTATTCAAGTTCTCCTATACTTAGAAAAAATAGTGGTCTTCTGCCCTAAATTATAAATAACAAAGGGGTAAAGATCAAATCTTGTTCGCTTATAATTTTTAATATGTTATCCCAATGTCTTCTAGCATCTAATGGTACACATAAAAAATTTAATTCAAGTCCTAGTAAATTATCCCGATTTTTTTCAGGATGATTGTAAGAGTTT
>PVHX01023179.1:0-26230 GCA_004024805.1 Geosciurus inauris
TCAGCATCCACTAATCAGAGAGACCATTCGGCATTTGGTTTTTTGGGATTGGCTTACTTCACTTAGCATAATGCTTTCCAGTTCCATCCATTTGCCTGCAAATGCCATAATTTTATTCTCTTTTATTGCT
This sequence comes from Geosciurus inauris, assembly GCA_004024805.1. Lineage (NCBI taxonomy): Eukaryota > Metazoa > Chordata > Mammalia > Rodentia > Sciuridae > Geosciurus > Geosciurus inauris. Next base: position 131 of record PVHX01023179.1, read on the forward strand.
GAATAATATTCCATTGTGTATATGTACCACAGTTTCTTTATCCATTCATCTATTGAAGGACATCTGGGACTGAGACTGGAAGTAGCGAGGTGCCATCTCTTGCTATTTTTAGAAGCTCCTCAGCAAGTGAATACAACTGGGCCACCCCATAGTCGACAAGCTGCTGGGCAGGCAAGGTAACCAATCCCAGCTCAAAGTCACACATGGAAGCTATGTCAGACCAGCCATATTCCAGCCACCAGGTGACTGTAGCCACATGAGGGCCCCGTGAGGCCAGCATGAAAACTGTCCAAGGAAACCCATCCCACATTTTTGACATACAGAATCATGTGCAAGTAAGATAGTTGCTATTTTAATCCACTAAGTTTTGGGGTGATTTCTTGAGCAGCAGTCTAAAATCACAATTCATGTTAACTCTCCCAGGTCCTTCCAGAGGTTTCCTAGTAATGATGTACACACACTACAGCTATAGTTAGAGTCAGCCTACCTACGCTATTCTCCTGCCAAGTGACAATCTGCCCTTAGTGACAAAAGCTTAAGTGGTGTATTAATATAAGAAGGCAAAGAAAAGCTACATACTACTTTGCACATCATCTACTTTTCCATTTAGAATATTTAAAATGTATTTACAGGTGTTTTGACAACAGGGACATCTTTGATCCATCATTATTGCCCAGGCAGGGTTCTTTGATTCTAAGGGGCCATCTGCTTGGTATTACTGCTCAGGTAAACAAAGCTTTGCTGTCCAGAACTTCTCTCAAGCTCATACTTGACAGGAAGCTCAAATGAGCAGATCCTCTCAGGTATGTGGTCACTCAAAGTTCTATGTCATATCTGGCTCTTTTTTTTTTTTTTAGGTACTGGAGATTGAACCCAGGGGCGCTTTACCACTGAGCCACATTCCAAGCACTTTTTGTATTTTATTTAGAGACAGGGTCACGCCGAGTTGCTGGGGCTCGCTTTGAACTCATGGTCCTCCCGCCACAGCCTCCCGAGCTATACAGGTGTGCACCACCAACCCCAGCATATTTGGCTTTCTTTAACACACATGACACATTGGAACATTTTTCTTCCCAAACTGACACAGACACATGGCACCCACATCTACTAGAGACACCCACTCATCCCCACCTGGGTGCTGCCAAAAGAATAAATACTTCTCATTTCTTTAGGGATAACCTACTCATTCAGCTATTCATAAGGGAAAGGAAGTTTTCCCATAAGTCATTGTATTATATGTGTACAATAACCTTAAAACATACCAACAACATTTAAGAACATAAAACTTACAAACTAACATTTCCTAGCAAAAATGATGGGTTGGGGATGTAGCTCAGTTGCACAGTGCTTGCCAAGCATGTGCAAGGATTTGGGATGGAGTCCCAGCACTATTTTTTTTTTTTTTTAAAAGGACAGAAATCCCAGAAGAAGATACAACTGAATCCCCTCTTCTCCATGCATCAGGGCTGGTGGGGCAGGGGCGAGGGCAGCTGGGGTGTGGGGGGGCAACAGCCGCAGTGCCACTGAGCTGTTTTTTTCTCCCTCTTTCAGCTACCAACAGGCTGCCTGCCACTTGCAGATGCCCTACTTGTTTGTCCTGCCAAGGCTGAAACATGCCCCAGTTCGAGAAAACTTGGCTTCTAGGAGAGCTGCCGCTTCATGCTAGAAAGGAAGGCAGTGGAGGTGTGAGGTGGGCAAGGAAAGTGACTGGGGAAGGACTTGAAGGGGACATGAAAGAGGGGGAAATTCATAGCATCTTTGGGTAGAAGAGTCCTCATGCACATTCTATGTAGGCATTGTTCTAAAAAGGAGTCACGGAGCTTCTCTAGGATGAGAACATGGCTCTGGCATCAGAGAACCTGGGGTAACTTCTGGCCCTGTCACTTGCAACAATTTGACATTCAGCAACTGATTTGGCACCACTAATCCTCAGATTCTTCCCTTGAGATTGCTGTTGTGGGAAGCAAAGTAGATGATACACACAGAGCATTGAGTCCCCTGCCTCTCACTTAGAAATCAACCAGCATCCTGCTTTACCCTGGACTGCTTCTTTAACTATCCCCTCATATGATACTGTTTCCAAATTCGACACCATGTTCTGGACCACTCAAAATTTTTTAGACAGTTTTCTTTTTACCTAAACTGAAAATACTTCATAGAGGCAGATACAGATAATAGATAAAACAATACATTTTTGGAGGGGGAGGTACCACAGATTGAACTCAGGGGCACACACCCACTGAGCCCCAGTCGAATTTTGTATTTTATTTCAAGACAGGGTCTCACTAAGTTGCTTTTGCTGAGGCTGGCTTTAAACTCACAATCCTCCTGTCTCAGCCTCCCCAGCCACTGGGATTACAAGTGTGTGCCACCACGCCCAGAAAAACACTACTTCTTATCAGAACATTCACTTATGTATTCGGTCAACAGGTAATTATTAGACACTGTTGAGCTATTAAGCATTCTCTTCGGTGCTGGCTAAAGAACAGTGAGCAGGATAAACTTTCTGTTTCACTCTGAGAGGAGATGGTAAACAAATGAAGATAATAAACAGGTGTGGTATCAGAAAATGGTAAGTGCCATAGATAACAATGAAGCAGGGGAGGTAACTAAGGTTGCTGAGAGGCAGGTGGATGGTATCAGTGATGGTGGCCAGGAAGGGCCTTCTGGGGAAGATGACATGTAAGCAGGCACCTGAAGGAGCTGAGTGGGAGAGGCTTGCAGACGTGAGCTGATATGTGTTTGTGTTTGAGGGGTAAGGGATATTTCAGGGAGCAAACAACAGGCACAAAGGTAGGTGTGTGTTGCGCAGGCCTGGAGACCTGCCAGGAGGCTGATCTGGGACCAACAAAATGAGAAAGGAGTGGATAAGAACAGAGAGCAGAGGACACACAGAGAATGGATTTTAAGCTTTGCTCTGGATGTAAAGGGAAGTCACTGGAGGTACTGAGCAGAGGACAGACATGATCTGGATGATGTCATAAGATAAGGATCCCTCTGGCTATCGGCCTGAGATCCAGCTGGAAATAGATACACAAGTGGGGATCATCTGTGACATTAATATTAAGATTCTTTATAAATGACATTAGCTTTTCTTCTGTCAGTTCATTCTGACTGCACAGAATCATGAATGAAGACCCAGGACTTTATGACATGAAAGGCCACGCAGCATGCCTGCCACGATACATTTGCACAATTGATATTCAGACTTCATGTAGTTTCAGAATATCAGTTGTTCAAACATATGGCTTATTTTTCTAGCATATCAAGATATGGTGAGAGAAACAGCCACAAGTAAAGAAAGCCTGACTCAAAGTACTATGAACTCCATGATTCGATCAGCTCACCCACTGCCCAGTCTGCTTACTGGTGTTCACTACGCCTTGCTTCTTGCTTCCATTTCCTCCTGCTAATGAGGCTGAGGCCTCCACAGCAGCCGCAGTGATGGTTCATACAACTCTAAATGAAGATTTCAAAACTCAGTTCTGTAAATCCTGGGATATTGAGAGTGTGTAGATATAATATGCTGTTTATTCATTTTCCTCCAATTCCTATCTGTATACTTGATAGTGTAATGGCTTCTGCTGCCATTGTATTACAAAAATAACCTCACAATGTTCTTACCATTCCCTAGCGCAAGGTCCACTTCTGTCACAATACTGCTGGACCTCTCCACAGCTGTCCGCACTGTTGGTTATCCCTTGGTATTTTCATTTCCAGCTTCTTAAAACTCTCTCCCTTCCTTGGGCAAATTAAGGCCTGTGGACCTTGTAATTGTTTTTGTGAATGAAGTTTTATTCAGCCATGCTCATTTATTTCATATCTGGCTGTTTTAGTACTATAACAGCAGGATCGAGCAGTTGTCACAGAAACCACAAGACTCACCATAAGATAGTACCTGGTCCTTGAGAGGAAGTATTTGCTGACTGTGGTACACTGTTGCATTCTCTGGGGTCTTTTTTTCCTGTGATCACCTGTCCTCCTATCTTCTCCTAGGCTTCCTCTTTCTACATAATATTAAATGTTAGTTTGCCCCCTATGTTTGACTCTATTGATGAGCTCTCAGTGACTGCACAATTTCCCAACTTTTCCAATCTCAACCACTATCTCAGTGGAACTGACTTCCAAGTCCATGGTCCCAGATCTAACCTTCACCCTAAACCCAGGCTCACCTACGACCATCCTCCTCACTACTTCTCCACCTGCATGTTCAAAATCATCTCACACTCAAGTCCTGTTCTTCCTTCTGGCTTCTGATTTCAACTGATACATTTGTGACTCTCCTGCTCTCCCAGGTTCCAGGTTGTCATTCATTTCATTTGTCCCTCATTAAATCAGCTGCCAAATTGCTGTTGATTTCATCCTCATTGACTTTTCTGGATTCTTTTCTTACTGAACTTCCCCAACATCCTGCTATCTACATTCATCTCACATAGCATTTCTCTAGGTAACTGGGTGATTCCAAGACTCTCCTTAAATCATTTCTCACAGCCAGGTGTGGTGGCACACACCTGTAATCCCAGCACTTTGGGAGGCTGAGACTGGAGAATCACGAGTTCAAAGCCAGCCTCAAGAATGGTGAGGCGCTAAGCAACTCAGTGAGACCCTGTCTCTACATAAAACACAAAGTAGGGCTGGGGATGTGGCTCAGTAGTCAAGCACCCAAGTTCAATCCCTGGTACAAAAAAAATAATCATTTCTCACTTTAAAGTCTTGAATTTTTTCCCCATCATCTAAGAAATATGGTTCCACAGCCCCTCACAACCATTCTCCAACTCATCTTATACTCAATGCTTATATGAGGCTTACCTCCAAAGCCCCCGACTCCTGCACTATCAGGCTATTTTCTTTTACATGTAATTTGACAAACAAACAACAAAAACTACCTGTCCTATAGAATGATACCTTTCCCATGAACCTTCTTTTTGATTTCTAACTAAATGCAATCCCTCCTTGAACCAAAACCAACACATTCATAGGTTTTAATGGCATTTTTGCACTTCCCATTTTGAACAGTAGTGAAGTACACACTTATTTTCATCCCTCTTATTTTGTCTGCTCCTTGAGAGGAAAGGTGGTGTCAATCATACCCTCTTATACACTGTAAAAATGCAATATTTACTGATGAAGATGGTGGTAATAATGCAGTTTTACTTGAAATGATCATAGTAGTCCCCAGTTGGCAAGAAATTGTATAATATCATGATAAAAGCATCTAATTCACGTTTTCTTTAAAAAATTACATTCTGACTTATATTCTAATATTAATATTTGTGGAGGGAAACTCACTATCATTAAATTTCTATTACTCTGTAAAGTCTCAGAATATTATATTTGGGGTTTCAACAAGCCATGGGATGACATGGAAATGAAAATGTTCATAATTTTTATTCACTTTTTAGGTAAATTACTTTGAACAGGCTTTTCTTTCCCTTCAGGAAATCATTTTAAACACTTCCTCAAAACTCTCATTTCTATCATGTGAGTTACTGCTTAGAAACTGCAATAAGAGAACATCATCATTTAAAATACAACTTAAAAATTAATGTTTGTGGAGGTTATCAAACTAGCTACTAGGGCCGAGCATGGTGGCTTATGCCTATAATCCCAGTGGCTTGGGAGGCTGAGGCAGGCGGATTGCAAGTTCAAAGCCAGCCTCAGGTACCAGGTACTACCACCCCCTAAAAGCTACTAGGGTTTTATTTTTCTAAAGAATCATAACTACTTTTCTTTGTTTGTCAAAAGAAAGTACAGATTTATAATTGTCTTGTGCTCCTGAGAAATCTGTCTGAGAGTGTTGAAAAGGCTTTTGAGATTAAAAAAAGTTCATAAAGTTTTCCACTAATAAGTAGGCTTTTCCAATGTGCTCTGTGCCCTTAGATTATTCTCCTGAACTCCAGGGCCCCTCTCAGAGTTTGCAGCACCAATATATCTCACTACTTTTCCACTTTGTCAATTCATTATAACTGTTCCAAATCCAAGCCAACCAGTTCCAATTGATTTTAGTCAAAACTGAATCCACTTTAGGCATAGCAGATTTACAATCCTTACTAATAAGGTGATTTTGTGGTGAGTACATATGTGGAATAATGAGATCACCAAACTCATTTTCATCTATAATGCACGGAGAAGATTTTAGCATTTATCCATGGCCTTTGTATTCATTTCTTATTTCACTCAGTCTTTGTGCTCTATCTGCATTTTCTGGATTGCAGAGTACAGAAAATTGAATCCCTGAAGACACAGATTGACATCTGTAATAATAATTTTAAGTGCTACTGAATCACAGTCCTCGTCTAAGGTACATTAGATTTAAGAAAGAACAGAAAATCTGCCTCGGACTTACTTTTTCTTCTGTATTACTTCTGTTATGTACAGCTAGTGGGCATGAAATAATTTATCAGCAAACAGTTCTCTGCTCGTTTAAAACTTAAATGGTTAAAAAAATTGGCTTGCAGAATTATTGTACCACACTGAGAATTAATGTTGCTGTTTCCCTCCACCTCTCCCTGTCTCATTTCAGAATATATTTAAAACTACCAAAGGGAAGTCTTGATTATAACAGTGAGTTAATGCATCCTCTTAGAAATATAGTAGACTCTTGGTATTCTTAATGATATGGTCAAAAACCATCAAAAATGCTCAAATTTGCCAATTACTTATACATGCTGTTGGACTTCTCTATAAATTTCAAGACTTGGTTATCCCTTTTCATTTTCATTTCTGACTACTTCTTCCAATGCTATCCTTGGCTTTGGGGATGGATACAGCGTTCCTGCACACTGTAACACATTTCTATTAAGAATGCTATGTTTCTGCTGAGCACAGGTGTGCACATTTGTAATTCTAGCAACTCAGGAGGCTGAAGCAGGAGATCACAATTTCAAGGACAACCTGAACAACTTAGTGAGACCCTGTCTCAAAATAAAAAGGGGTGTGGATGTGGCTCAGAGGTTAAGCATCCCAGGGTTTAATTCCCAGTATGAACAGCAACAACAAAAATGTTTCTTGTGCACATACGTCCTCACATCACATTTTTTTGTTTTATGAAAACATTCTTTGATTGACTGATATATAGAAGCCTATCTTCCTAGCATTTCACAAGAATTACTGTGTGGACCAAGGCAGAGAGCACCAAGCGGTGCTGAGATGAGTCTTGTAGCTGGGGAAGCTCATTTGCAAACTGACTCCCACGGACATGATTCTAACTTTTAGCCATCTTAACACAATATAAGTACTACATGTGAAAAGCAGCTATCTTAGGTGTTATATCTACAAGTCCTGGGTCTACTATGTTAAAGTCATGAAGAACAATGTCAAAGCCCTAATGCTTAGAAATAGGCTCAGAGAACATGTGATTTAAGTACACTGATGTTATACACTCTGAGCCATGCCAGGAGAGACATTAAGACAGGAGGTGCACATTAGTTCTTTTGCTTTCCTAACTTTACACTGGGTTTATACTAATTTCTTTATGGAAGTCCATCTTGGTTTTGTGAGACCTTTCTTTTCCTCCTTCCTCCCTCTCGCTCTCTTTCTTTTTTCTTTTTTGGTACCAGGGATTGAACCCAGGGACACTTTACCACTGAGCCATACCCCTAGCCCGTTTTTACATTTTATTTAGAGATAGGGTCTCGCTGACTTGCTTTCGGCCTCACTAAGTTTCTGAAGCTGGCTTTGAACTTGCAATCCTCCTGACTAAGCCTCCTGAGCCACTGGGACTACAGGTGTACTCCACTGTGCTGGCTACACGTGAGACTTTTCTGCAGAAGATTTGGGCTCTGAGGAAGGATGAGGTCTTTTCCAAGCAAATGGCTGGACCACTATTATTTACCTGTTCTTGTAAGTGACTGAAAGTTAAGCTGTTGAAAATATCCATTGTTAAAAATGCTGCAAGTTGCTTCCAAGTATATATCTGAAAATTATGGGGTGTATATATCATCACTTTCACTAGATATTGCCAAAGTGCTCTCCAAAGTAGTTGAATCCCCACTGTTGTATAGATATGCCATTTGCCCATATTATGAAGCTTAAGCTACCAGATTTAAACATTTTCTAAAGTCTAAAGTCATTCAATGTTATCTCCTCTCCTCCCAAACGCAAGATTCAGCCTGCTGTAACTGTCTGATAACATTTCCACCTTCCCCAGTTACCACTTAGTCTAGAATGTTGGTGCATGGTTTACTGTTAAAAGAGTTCATTAAAATTTATCTTTATGCAGATGTTTATCTCTAGACTTTTAAAACCAGTTCTAAATTCTCCTTTCCTTTGGGGTTCCTTTTCTTCTGTCAAAAACATATCCTTTATTGGTCCTGTTAGCAATTTGTGTGAACAATAAACTCTCAGTCAATATATGTCTGAAAACAACTTATTTTGCTGTTCATTGAATTGTACTTCAGCTGAGAATTCTAGGATCCCTCAGCCTTCTGAAGGGACTACTCCATTGCTTTCTGGCATTTGTTACTGCTGATGGTCTTTCTTAAATTCCTTCACAAATCTTTTGAAATTTTCTTTGACTCATGCTCGACAATTTTGCTGCTGTGTGTGTACATGGGGATTTATTTTTACATAATTTGTCTACACTCTGAGATTAATGATCTCTCTTAATTTCCCCAAGTTTCCAGACACCCACCTGAACATTACATTCTCATGTATTCTTCTTATTCTTCTCTTATAGGTGTATTTTAAGTTATATTCTGGAATACTTCATGTCTCTTCTTCCTTGCTGTCACCTTTTGTACTCACTGTTGTTTTCTGGGTGAAGCTCACAATATAATCTTTCAATTAAAATATTTTCCCAGTGAAATTTAATATGTTCCAGTTTATAATTGCAGAACCTGGGAAATATCCACCATTCATCTTTTCCTTCATCCTTAAACTCTAATTGGCCAATAAGTTCTGTCATATGTCTACCTCTGCCCAGGCCCTACAGAATTCTCACCTGGGTTCACTTGCCTCTCTTCCTCTATTTCCACTACGCACATTTCTTCACCCACAGATTTCAGTGTTACTGTGTTGACTCCCACTTACTTCCAACCTTCTGTGTCTCCCTTTGCAGTGTTCACTAAACATAGACTCCTTAGTGAGCCACACAATGCCCATGGTAACTGTGTCCGTGAACGTACTTGTGCCTCATTCCCACTTCCTATATCCTTTATTTGGATCATATCAACCTACCTACTTGTAAAATATACCTCCCTCTCTACCATCATGCATTACACTCTCTGACACTTTGCATTTTTTTAAATGCCTTTCCTTATTCACATCAACCCAGACAATGCAACTGATCACTTTCCTCTGAGACACAGTCTTGTCCTGTAGTCTTAACCACACTCTCCCAAATATCTAGTTCACTGCTTCTTTCTGTTGTCTACCCCTGGGCGTCTACATTTCTCTATATCACAGAACTTGCCTATGGTTTTGTTTTGCTTGGTCTGCTTTATCTATTTGATGGTGGGCTTGCTGTAGGCACTGACTGTATACTGCACACATGGTTAAATCAGGAATGTACATTAATGAAATGAATAAGGTAATGGGAAGAAATTCTTGGGTAAGGCAAAAAGTTAAAAAGTAGAATTAAAAAATTTTAAAAACTCTTGTTTTTGAATCTGGCAACTCAAATGTTAAAGTTTTGACAAATCAATGAGAGAGCAACAAAAAAATTAAGTTGGTCTTATAATTGTCATATTAGTTGAAATAACAAACACAAAGAACCTTTCTCATTTTAATGGTACAACATAAGGAATAAAATTCCAGAGGTTTATATTAATAAGTCAACTAATTTTAGTTTATAAAGTATACCAGTTTCTAAAAAATGGTATCATTTTACATAAATATGTATTTATATGTCCATACATATGTCTCTATGTGTATGTATGTGTTTACATTTATAGACATATGCCTAAAAAGGGTATAGTGCCAAATTCTACTTCAAGCATTGTTATGGCTTATCTATGAGGTGACCCCAAAAGCTCATATGTGGGATAATGCAACAAAGTATAGAGGTGAAATGACTGGGTTATGAAAGCTTTAACCTAATCAGTACATCAACCCATTGAATAGATGAACTGGGTGTTACCTGTAGGCAGGTATGGTGTAGCTGAACCAGGCAGGTCACTGAGGACTTGCCTTTGGAGTTTATATTTTGTCCCTGGTGAGCAGAGCTCTCTTTCCACTTCCTGACTGCCATGTCCACACCATTCCACAACATTGTGCTGCCTCACCTCAGGCCCAGAGCAATGGAGTTGGCCGTTTATGTACTGAGACCTTTGAAATTGTCATGGCAGAGAAAAAAAACTGACTTTAAAAACTCATACTATGCTCAGCTATGAGCTGGGTGCACATTATAAACCTTACAAACATGCAAGGCCTCTCTAAATAAACTGGTTGGCTGAATAGTTAACAATCATATAATTGCTAGTTAACATATTGACTGAACAGTAAGAATGAGGCTGATGTTGCTTTTATCTTTTCTGGAATAAGGTATAGAATAAATATTACATCTTAACAAATAGAGTCACTGTGTCATAGCATCCTCTTGCTATTATGAAGTATGACTACATTTTCAGTGTGTATCCTAATTATAAATACAGAGCACAACACTGGAAAAACGTAGTTCATAACTGTTCAGTGGCTTATTTACCTTTGTAATGGAAAAAGTTGTAATCTTCCAATTATATCAGATCACACAAAATTATACAGTTAACATGGGTTGATCACTGAAAGGGGGTGTACTTTTAGCATCCAGGCTTTATTTTGGTGACTAACATTAAAGATGATCACAATTGGCCAAGGAAGCGGGGGGAGGGGGGGGCACAGGCCTATTAATAGTTGTATTAGCTGCAAGGTGGATAATGAGATAATAAAACACATAATTGGAAGTTATACTACCTTGATTACTGGAGATTATACCAATGGGCACAATAATGCCACTAAATAGTGCATCACCAGCTACCACTCATTTGTTAGATGATAAATGGATTATGTTCCATTAAAATCATGACTTTGGGAGTATAGTATAAAGTAACACCATATATCATGACACGAATATATGCTGGACAGCATACGAGGCATTTTACTATTTGATAAGATTAATAAAGAGTAAAGGAACTACAAAAAAACATAGAAAAATACTGAAATAAAAACTGGAAAATGCCAGCTCTTATTATATGCTGTTCTCCATAACCAAACTCACATTTTTTTTAGAATTTATTTTCCAATTTTGAAGTAAGCATTTCTGAACATCTGTTATATAAGCTAGGATACTTCTAAAACTCTAATGTTATAATGATGATTAGCTATTGGCGAGTGCTCAGAATTTTATTGAACTCATTAATCTAAGAAAAAATAAATACAATTATAACAGTAATAGTAAATGTTGGCTGTGTCTTTGTGTTTTTCCTCTTGTGCTCTTTTTTTCCCTGAAAATAACCACCATCAGAAATGAGGCAAGATAGAAGAGGCATGTCTGTGTTGTATGTCTCTTTCTAACCAATTTCCCGCTCAAAAGAGCTCCAGGCAGGGACCAGACATGTCTAAAAATGACACAGATGTCGATCTCTGAAACTCAGTGAACCACACTTTGACAAAATTTTCCTACACCTAGAAATGTCAACCTACAGCTTAAGGCTGTTTCTTATGCTGCAAGATGCTGGAGAAATGGAAACACATGATACCATACTACACACAAGGTCAATGTCAAACCATGGGATTACTTCATGTAATTAATACGCACACATACGACTTGATTTTATATGTATAGATTTCACATAAAATAAATTTAATCCCTGACCCCCCAAAATAATTTGAACATCCAGTGCTAGCTAATCAAAGGAACTATTAAGTTGGAATTCTTAATACTGACCAGTTCTATAAATAATTAAGTCATACAGTTTAAGCAGTAAGTCTGACTATGGCAAAATGTCTCTGAAGTATTTCTTGATATTTATTTCATTTGAAACTCTACCACTTTCAAGCTGTACCTTTAAAGAGTAGAAGACATTCATAAGTCTCAGTTTTTTTTTTAACTTATAAAAGACTGGCAACAATGCCTATATGTCGGTTAGCATGAGGGCTTAAAGATGATGTACATAAAGTGTGAAGAAATAGAGGCATTCAATAAAGGCTATATTATTTGAGTGATTTTTAGATATCATTATAAAATTTATTATATAATTTGTTGCCTTCTTCAAACAGACTGACAATAATTTAACCTTTCTTTCATTACTAATAGTCGTTATTTCAAAAGCAATTACTATGCTGTAATAAATTATCTCCAAGGACTAAAGAACTGTGTAAGCCTATTTGCTCCCATCCAGAAAGACTTTGCTGGGATTATTCAAGACCTTCTTTTAATAATAATCCTGACATCTTTGTTGGATGCCACTTTTGCCTTTGCTGTCCACACAGATAAAGGGGATCTGCCTAACTTGGGCAGGGTTTTGGCACATAAGAATTGGGTATCGAGCATCTGTAGATAGGTAACACAGAATCAGTGGATCTATTTTTTTAAGGAAAGAAAGCTATGGAAAGTGAAGTACTAACAATTTTTTTGTGGCTACTGGGAACATATAAAATTCCATTGAGACAACATTTTATGGGATGGAAGTTAAAAAAATTGAGAAATATTCAATTCATTTATTTTTCCCTTTGACTTTTTTATTTGCTATTTTCTGTATAGGTACAGCTAGGAAATCATATTCACAAAGAATGTAAGCGTTAAATATAAGCTAAGAGTTAAAATCCTGACAGTGTGGACCTCAGGTCCTTTCCTATAAGGAAAGTAGAATGCATGTAACTCACACATGGTATATTTTATATCATATGCAATACATGTGAGTGCAAATACATCACAGCCAACATTTCAGTAAAACTACACCATTCTTTATTCTTTATGCACCTGCCATGCTGTGTCCTCACTGTTCACTCCTTTCCTGGTCTGGATAGTCCCACCTGCTCTGAGTATTAAAGCCTATGTTCTTCAACTTTAACCTCAAATGCCACCTAGTCCACCTTTATTATAATGGACCACTTCCTTCAGTGTCTAGTTCATATTCTTTGAGGATTTACGAGCTGGGTCTCTAAAAGGCTTCCTCTGTTTAAAAGGTCCCTGTGTATATGGAGAACTGATTTAAAACATTCACTTTTGACAAAGGATACACCAGAGATGGTTAGGGAACTGTTGGATTTAGTTCAGAAAAGACAAAAATACAATAAAATTAACAATTCCTTATATTGTGTGCATGCATGAGTATGTAACAACAAATCCCATCATTATGTACAACTATAATGCACCAATAAAAATGTGGGAAAATAAAGAAATTAACCATTCCTTCTAAAGAAAGAAATATCTGAAACAATTCACACAAAGCTATTTTAAATCTGTGCTTGGGTTTAGTTATTACACCTGTATGATTAGAGATCTGAGGGGGGAAACCAGATCTTTGTTTTATGGATGTAACAAATGGGCCCACAATGGTAAATTCATCATTTATTCTTCCTCACAAAGAGACATTTACCTGCATGATGCAAATAAATGTAGGATTTTCCTTCTATTCAAGCTTTGTTGAAGGAAATTTATGTTTTTAACATGAATTGCAAACACCAAAATCTGACTGCACCATTATCAGCTTTTAAATCAAAACAGCTTGCTATCTGGTAAGGACAGGAGAACTGGTCGATTTATTTCATAAAACTTTATGTACAAAGAGACAGTGTCTATGAACTTAATGGAGAGAATATAGAGTCTAGAGGGGTAATTTTTATTACAATTTATAGTGGGATTATCCATACTCCACCGTTTTCAGATTTTATGGTACCATGATGCTGACGCAGTTAACTGCGGTAAGGTAGGAGGCATAATTTGTTTCACCTGACTGGGAAATGAAATTGGCGTTATGATTATATAAGAAACCTCGCCGACTCTATTAATTGCCTGGGTCCAATCAAAGCCGTTATTTATCCTCTGTTCACAGGTAAAATATTTTACCTGAGAGGAAAAGAATAAATAAGGACTGACTACATTTTTCATTCAGCACTATCTTTTCATTAAGACTATTTGGAAGCCATAAGAATATTTCCCACTCACAGGGGATCAACTCCAGAAACCACTAAAACCTAAATCATATCAACCATCTATGATGTACCACCAAACATTATTCTTTAATATTAAGTACTAGGGAATAAAACACACTGGGGAAACAGCAGAAATAGTATATACTCAACAACACCGGAGAACTACAGAGGGCTCCCTGACACAAAGCAGTACTAGCTCTGGGTATGGGCCTCGTTCATTCTGCAAACATGATGAGTGTTACTGCACTAGACACTGGATAAGGTAGTGAGGCAATCAGAAGAGAAGAGGGAGCTGAGGGAAGGGACTGCCTTACAACTTGGTATGCAATTTCCTAGAAAAGGCGGCACTGAACCAGGACTTTTGTCAGAGAAGGGTCTTCCTTTCTTCCTAATGGATTAAGGTAGAGTGTCACCATGGTAAGCCATGGCACATGGTTGAGACATGGGACACATCTGGTGGAATGGCAAGAGAATGGGGTGAAGGGGTTACAGTAGGAGGCTTGCTGGCTTTTATGTTCCGGCACCTATTTTACAGCGCAAGGGAAGGTTTCCTTTTTGTTTGGGACTTTAGGACAGCAGATCAATAGTGTCCACAGTATTCCTTAAATATATTGTACAGAATACCATAAGTACAGCAGGCTATATTCATTCACTCAATTGTTCATCTACCTCTTCATTCAGTAAACATTTACTGAGCATTTTAGCAGTGTCATTCATTCAGAAGGATGGGGAATAATGAGGCTTAAATTGTACTTGCATGAAGCTAAAATTTTAGTGAAGAATGTTGGGAGGCTCCCAACCTACTGTCTCATAGGAATGAGGATTTATAGTAATCCAAAACATATATAAACCATCAGAGTTCTTGTCAACAGAGGAGTATATCCTCTTAGTCTCCCAAGTCCTGCTAGGTCATTCTATCCTCAGGAGAGTGAGCAGCTTCCCTGTTCCCACTGACCCCCGAGGCTCCTAGCTTTTGAGAAGGCAGTTCCTCTGTAAATTCTCCAAGGGCTATTTCCAATTCTCCAGGTTGACATGCTCCCTTACATTCTTGCTGTCCCAAGACAAAACTCTGCATTTTATTTTCTATGACATTCCTGGACACTGGTTTCCTTGCTCTGTGGGTTCATTTCTCAGCAAAACTTGCTTACAACACACAAGTTTGGCAAACATATGCTTACATTCAGCCAACAAACATAATCCATAGTTTAAAAGAACCTGTGCACACAAACACAGGAAATTGCATTTTATTTTTACTACACTACATAGAGTTGTAAATTATTGAAAAGTCAATGCAGAAATGTAAAGCATAGGAAGTGGGATGAACAGGTAGAAGCTATACTTTTCCTTTCTGGATTGAATTAAATATAGTCTTTAAAAACATGTGTCATATACTAAAGCTCTAAAATAAAAGTGGATAAATTATGTTTCAAATTTATGTTTGAGTTTTTCTTAAAAGAGGCATAGCCACTGCATCCTTACAACCCTAAACTAGCAGGCAAAATACAGGAACAATCCTTGAAAAAATAGATTAGTCTTTTAGTTCACACTGTACTAAAATGCTACCACTAGATGGCAGTACAAAGACTGTCATTTTCAGTGTAGGTCTCTGGGTTCCATAATATATGCCTTCTGGAACAGGTGATTTGGTTACTTCTGGAAGAGAAAAAACAATCAAGATTAAGAAGGTAGGATGGTGAAGGATGGAGAGAAAGAAGGCAACCAAGAAAAGAAGATAGGAAAACACAGAAGAGCTGAGGAGTGAGAGGGCAGAGAAAAGGAGAAGCCAAGGTGAGGACGGGAAGCCAAGAAAGGTGACGGGAAGGGGAAGGAGCCCAGTTATGGGTGGGAAAGCTCCAATGGTGTCACTTCCAAAATTTCTGGACATTCAGACATGTATATTTCAGCATGACCCAGCATGCAAACATGCATACGCACACTCATTTGTATGTAAACAGGCTAATCAATGAGTTTCATGGATTATACTTATTTGGGTGATGTTCTCAGATTTTTAAAAATCTACTTCATTCTATTTCATGTCCTTAAAACAACTGATCATGAGCTTAAACTGATTTCAAGATTTACCAACAGGAAACAACCCATGGTGTGAACAGCACTGTTTAAGAGCTGCCTTTTAAGAGTTGAGTTATTTCCCCCTTAACTTCCTCTGCTGGAAGTGAGGGACATCCCTGGCCATATAAGTGGTTCATAAAACATTTGTTGAATGAATGAAGCACTCGAAGAAGAAAAGATGGTGAAGTCAAGAGATCATGAAAAACACACATGGCCAATGGTCAAAGCAGCATTTCACTCTGCATAACGGTGGCTGGAGAAAGTACTGCATGTCTGATTACTACCACGAAAATCAGTAGCTCTCCTTTCATTTATTAGATAGACAAATACCAGTTTTTTCCTCTGAAGAGCGCAAAGTGGAATACCAATTAATCAATTCTCCATTTACAATGGAAAACAGTGAACAAGCTGAGAAAATCGTAATAGTTTGGAACAGAAAAAGAATTATTAAGGGAATAAGAAAAAAACAGGGAACAGAAACCACAGCCAGCAAATTGTAAATTATTAAAAAGCCAATTTCAAACAGTCCTGGCAGTGATTCTAAAGCTTGTTTCCCTCTTGAATCTTATATTGTTCCTTCTTTCATTTGTTCCTACTAGAACTTATAAGTCATTGGGTTAAGTGTTTATTTGCAGTATATACATATATACATATACACATGCATGTATATAATGTATACACACATATATATGTGTATTTCTTGCAGTAAGTATAGAATTATCAAATTAATTCTATAAATGACTGCTATCTAATATGTAAAATAAGAATTCCCTGTTGCATAACACTACCTGAACCATATGAAAAAGCATTATACCTTAGAAGAACAAAATTCTAAGAGAGAAAAAAGTATTTCCTTAAATAAAACTATTCACAAAGGAAATAAAAGATACTATACCTCAAAATTCAGTATGTGATGTTTTATGTACTTCGTATCAGAGAAAACTTTTCCGGTGTGATTACAAAATGAATAGAAACCATATTGGAATACTATATTAGTTTAAAAAATTAATGTAGAAAACTATTTAAACATAAGTAATTTTAAGAGAAATAAGTGAAAATGAAGTACGAGGCTATTTTGTTCAGTAGTTCCTAATGTTCTTTATAACATAATGAACACCAAGTCTATACTGTTAGCCTCGAGGTTAAGCTACTTACCTAACAAATGTATTTGTCCCTATCTTCACTTCCTTCATAACATCTACCTTTCAAAGTAGACCACCCCAGGTAGACACACTTTCCTCATTGTCTTTTTTTCCTAGATGTGGGAGAGTCAATCAAGCTCACCCCTTGGCATGTTACCCACAGGTTTCTCCTTTTTGCTGATTCTCTTAGAATAATACAACAGCTTCTGTTTCTTCTCTGAGCCAATTATCATCGAATCTTAGAACTAACCCAATCTATGCCAGATGAATCAGTGGAATCGACAGATTGTAGATATTTCAGATAAACAAGAGCACAAGAAGCCAAATTTTTTGGTGGAATCTATTCAACCTCATGTGCATGCCCAGAAGAGGAAAAAAACAAAAAGAAAAACAAAAAACAGAGACATTTCTATTCCATGTTGAAAATCAGGTAAAAACAAACAACAAATCACCAGTATAACTGTATAAAATAAAGCATTCTGACTGCCTCATTCAAACTAAATTTTTTATAAATACAGGCTGTCTTTCTCTCACTATATTTAACAAGCTCCTGCCTTTGTTTTACAATGATAATACTCAAACATTCCAATCTTATCAAAGCCTATATTTAAGAATAATAAGCCAAAACACAGCAAAGCTCCAGTCTCATTTCCCAAATAAGCAACTCTTTTAAGGGAGTGACCAAAGTAACTGCACACCCAAATCAGGATGCTTTCTTTACAGCAGAATCAACATACACATACATGTATCTGTAACTAGATGCTTTGTAGACAAAAATCAAACTGAAAATTAAAGTATTCATCTGTATCTAGTAGTTACCATACTTAAAAGTAAAGTAAATTAATTTACCAAAGGAAGAGATGGTAGTTCAGCCACTCAAGAAGTCAAGGCAACTGTACACACAAGCACAGGTCTGCTGCCCAGCACTATTCTGGTTATATGGACAGATGATACCCAAGATTCCAGTGAATGGTGAACTAAAAGAGGACAGTCATGTGGAAGGTAGACTGAAGGAGTGGGTTTGTGACAAGGACCATGACTTGAAACAAGGTGTCAACATCAACAATGGGAAAGCTGACGACAGAAGAAAATTACTGAAACTGTGAATTCAGAAATGTGGAGCGTCCTGACAGCAAAACTCCGGGTGCCTTCAATGTGTTAGATGCCAGGGCCACCACTTCCAACAAGCTGTACAGCCATCCCTGTGATGGCCATATTTCCTTTCACAAATATAAATGGTGTAAGACTAAAAAGACACTTGTAGCTTCCTCCTGGAGGCTGATGAGAAAAACAGCCTGCAGGAAGAACATGGGGTGTGAGCATTTCAAATGTGCCCATGGTCACAGCTCTGTGAGACTCCTGAATGGGTGCTATGAAAATAAGGTGTATTTTTTGGAGGGTTCTTCATGGTGTGTTTACCTCCAACTATAATAAGAAAGCAACACTCTTTTAAAAGAGTGACCAAAGTAATTGCACACCCAAATTGGGATGCTTTCTTTACAGCAGAATCAACATGCTCTAGTGAGATACACTAGGGAAAAGTACATTGTATCCAAGGATCTAATCACACAATTGTTTTAAATCAGGAATACTGTGTTAATAACATATAGGAAGCTATTTTCCAAATATGACACCATTCCAATAAAGATTCATAATGCCATAAACATGTTTTGCATAATTCTGGCACACTTGGCGGCTGGCATTGCATTTGCATGAAAGAAATAAGGATGTGAAGGAAACTGGGGATGGATTCCTTCCCTCCAGGTCATCTATTTCATTACTGCAAGATGGAAAATTGAGAATCGAGCATTTTGAGGTGGCTAAGGAGAAAACTGATGGGGGAAAGGAGAGAAATAATCGACCATCTCTGCAAGCTAATAAAGAAGGGAAAAGTGGTTAGGGAAGAAAACTGGACAACAGAGAAATACCCACTTGGCTGCACCAGGCTTTTTCAGGCCTCAACAGGTCCAAGGCACTGATCAGTCACACCCTTGTCCCATTTCTTGACACCAAGGGTACCTGTTCCTTTAGCTACATGGAGAAAGGATGAGCTCTGTTACAGGATGGAGGAGATGATCCATATTTTTTTGTCCTTTAGTAAAAGATTTTCTGCAAGAAGTAAAAGTATTACCTTTTAAGAAGTATCTTCAATTTCTAAAACTTAACACCTATTAATATTAAAAATGTAAAAAATGCCCTTAAAAAACTACTATAAATTATTTGGGTTTTATGCTCTGTTTTTGTTATTCTATACTTCCTACTAGACAATGAATGAGAAATATTTGATCTTTTTTATATTAATTCTGACATCATTTTCATAACTATCAGTAGAACCCAAATTTTACTTAACTTTTGTTTGCTTTTCATTGTGGATCTCAAATCTTTTTGGGGGGTTGGGGGGTGGTACCGGGGATTAAACTCAGGGGCACTTGACCACTGAGCCACATCCCAAGCTCTATTTTGTATTTTTATTTAGAGAGAGGATATTACTGAGTTGTTTAACACCTCACTGTTGCTGAGGCTGGCTTTGAACTCAGGATCCTCCTACCTTAGTCTCCTTAACTGCTGGGATTACATGAGTACACCACAGTACCTGGTACCTGGCTGGATCCCAGATCTTTATCTTCTGTCTTTGTTTTTAAAATAATCGATTGAACCCAAATTTTACTTAACTTTATTATTTGTTTCATTGTCAATCCTAGATCACTATCTTCTGCTTTTGTATTTCCTTTCATTTTTCATTATGTATCTTTTCTCTAACAACTTCGTCAATACAATAACTAAACTTCAGAATTCAAATTAATTACTATAAGATGCAGGTTACCCCACAGTGTAAAATAAGCAATAACATGCAAGTAAGAATTTTGCTTCTATAATTCTCTATAGAAATATCTATTTTTCAATTCTTTATTTAAATTGGATTATTCTTTATTTGCTCTTTTTAGATATACATGACAGTAAAGTGTATTTTGACATATTCTACATATATGGAATATAACTTATTCTAATTTGGATCCTATTCCTATGGTTGGTTGTACATGATGCAGAATTACCCTGGCCATATATTCATACATAAGATTAGGAAAGTTATGTGTGATTAATTCTACTGTCTTTCCTGTTCTCCTCCCTTCATTCTCCTTTATCTAATCTAATGGACTGATATTCTTCTCCTCCCCACCCTCCCTTGTTGTGGGTTAGCATCCACAAATCAGACAGAACATTTGGCCTTTGTTTTTTTGGGACTGGCTTATTTCACTTAGCATGATATTCTCCAATTCCATCCATTTGCCTGCAAATGCCATAATTTCATCCTTCATTATGGCTAAGTAATATTGCATTATATATATATACCACATTTTCTTTATCCATTCATCTGTTGAAGGGCACATCTATTGAATTATTCTTGACAGCACATAAAAATGATATTTTCCTTCTCACCTTTAAAACCACTCTCTAGACCCAGAGTGTACATGCCTGGACAGCTATCATTTCATGTCACCCCAACTCCTTAGAATAGCCTATTCCAAAGAGCTGTCTAGACTTTGA
The DNA here is from genome assembly GCA_004024805.1 of Geosciurus inauris. NCBI lineage: Eukaryota > Metazoa > Chordata > Mammalia > Rodentia > Sciuridae > Geosciurus > Geosciurus inauris. The sequence continues at coordinate 20,962 of PVHX01023179.1, forward strand.
GTCTCCCTTTCCTCTCCTCCCATCAAAACAAGAACTCAAGTTCCATCTTCTGTCCTCCCACTCCACAAACATGCTGCTCTGAGTCACAAGGAGCTCCCCCTTCCAGGGCCCCTCATTCTCAGTCCCCATTTTATTCCACCCTGAGAAGCACTTTGGACAACTTCCCACTGACCCCCAGAAGCTCTCTTCACTTGCCTCTTGAACCCTCTCCCACTAGCTCACCAGCCGATCCTTTGCCTTCCTGGATCCCTCCTCCTTTTCTAACCCCCAAGTGCTGAACTGCTGGGGTCACATGCCTTCAGTTCCCTATTTTCGCTCTTATCCAAGATGATGCAATGACAGCCCACAGCATTAAATGCCTCTTTTACCCTAATAGACCCAAAATTAATTTTTCCAAACCTAACTCCTTTCTCCTTGGAGGCCCAAACTCACTCGTCCAACTTCTAACTCAGTCATTCTGCTCAAATATGGAACAGGCCTGTCAAATTTAATACAGCTGAAAGGCAATTCCCTTCCAACCTCACTCTTCCCATCTTAGTAAAGAGCTACTATTTGCTTAGTAGACGTGACCCCCACTGCATTCCTCTTCCCACCCACTGCAGCGGTCCCCTGGGAGGCCTTCCTGTTTTTACTCCTGCCCATTAAATATCTATAAAAGCCCAAGAAGTTCTCCTGACAAATTTACCAGGATGCTCACCAGACAACTGAAATTCCTGGACCAATTATTAAGAAGCCAAATACTCCCTTGAGGGTCTTGTTTACAGACATCAAGTCTCAGCTAGCATGGCAGCAAACACTTGTCCCCACGTGGTGAGCTCAGCACCTCTCCACATGACTTTGGGGGCTAAGCGCTGCTTATGCTTTGGGTACCAACTGGCCAAGTGTTTTCCTCAGGAAGTCTTTCCTCACATTCTCCCTCTCAAAGCTCTATTCTAAACTGTGTTCCTTTACTGTATGTTCCAGACCATTATTCCATTTTTCTTCACATCTCATATTCTATGCAAGGCTCATTAAGATATGTGCATGTCCTGGGAAAGACAACAACTTGAGGCCAATCATCTTTACCAACTTGGATGGGCGGAGGTTCAATCTCATCAGAGAGCACTTCCTATCCTTCTGCTGTGACTCAAGCATACTCCTGGAAATTTCAGCCCAGCACTTCCCCAAACCCTTATCATCCGCTTGTGAGCGTCACAGTCAAAACATTTCTTCCTTCCTCATATACCAACCTACATGGAAATACTCTTTTGTTAAACACATCTCTCTCTGTTTGTGACTATAATTAAACACTTTCCACTGGCACAAGCCTGGCTGGTCTGTTTCAGTCCAACTCGTCCACAATAATGGTTATAGAATTATTTTTTATGATTTATTTGTTTAATGTTGACGTCGTCCATTAGCCTTTGACCATTGTAAGATAGAATCAGCAGCTGTTTCATTCTGCATTGTATACTTGGTGTCAGTAATGCTTGATAATGATAGATCAATAAACAACTGAATGAATGAAAGACTTGATACCTGATGCGTTAGATTAGATATGGATGTGTATATTCAGAGTCCTTTGTTTAATGTGACATATCGGGTAATCTTATTTCCCTATCAGATAGGTCATGCCAGCTTTAAAAGTAATTAGCCAGTACAATTATCTAATTTATGAGTGGTATTCTGTCTTTGTTATTAGCATTTTGAAAATCCAACTCCCCTATCATATTTTCATTTGTTCATCCATACCAGATTATAAATCCTAAGTGGGAAGAGAAGGAGCAATTCCCTTCTCTGCTCAGCTCTCTCACTGTAGCCCAAAGTCCTGCTGCATATGCAAAAATAAAGACTGAGGAATTACTGAACTGCCCTTTCCTTTATCCATTCTGTGAGGTAGGCAGGCCTGCTCCACTGGACATATTTACTATCATCTCATTAATCAGTTAAACAATAAAAATCTTATAAAATGCTACAGCAATATTTTTAGAATATGGTGATTTTAAAAATAAAAACTAATAAAAACAGGAACATGAAATATTTCCATACAATTTCTCTACTAATCTCCCATCTCTTATAATTTGCTATTGTGATGACATCTCTGTTTTTATAAAAAAGAGAGAAAAAGAAATTTTGAACATTATTTGCCTCTGATATTTGGGGAGAACAATAATAATGATCAACAACAGGAAACATTTACTGATATTTATAAACATTATACATTTAGATTACTTTCTTAATCTTCCCAATAATCTTAGGATAGATCAAATTACCCCCATTTTACCACTGATGAAAATGAGGATTAATGAGATTAAATAACTTTCCCACATTCATTACTATACGTGAGAGAACCAGGATTCCAAGTGATACATCTTTAATTTCAAATCCCACGTTGCTAGTAACCATAGCACAGTCCAGCAGGTGCATGATTAAATAAATTTTTATTCTTGATATGAAATATTTGCAAAATAAAACACACTACATGAAAAATATACTACTAACAAATATACTAATGTAGAGAATAAATTACAGCCTGAGTTTTAAAAGATCTTCTGCAATTGATATATTTTCTACAAAATTAAATTTTAGCCATATACTTTATATATTCATATTAAATAAAAACTAACTCTCCCATAAAATGATAATGGCAAATAAGATTTGTTTTGTTTCCTTCATTAGTGAGTCAAAACTGTAAAAAGGTCACAAGCAACATTAAAATATTTATTAATCAACTTCATAATGAAAGCAGTATTTCTCTTAAGCAGCATGGCGGGAAGACTGGACTATACTATTATGCATAAACATGTATATAAAATAATGCAATGTACAAAGTTGTAAGTTTCACTGCATGTTAATTCCTAGTTCTTAAAAAAAAATCTCTGAATTCCAAAAGAAATACATATTTGTTTTGGCCTTCAGTTATGTTATTAAAGAGATTTATGTATTTGTATCAGAAGTATTCATGATATCAAATAGGACCTGACTTGAGTAAAATCCCTGAAAAGGTTCTCTAGTGCCTTTTTTCCTCAGCCTTTTCTATACAGGATCAGGGGACCAGTTCCTGGCCCATACTGGCACACAGACATGGTTTTCAGGTAAGAAATGAGTACCTACAGCTGAAGTTGGCAGGCTTAAATTTGTGTATGCTCTGAATCATGAAATTTTAACTTTGTTGAATTGGGAAGGTGAAATTTATTTCAGTGTTATAAGAAACTCATGTAGATATATATGAAGATAACTTATGAGTAATAATAAAAACATAACTCGCCAATGGTAAATATACAATTCTGCAGTATATGTTTGCAAATTTTTCTCTAAGTTTGCAAATATAATCTCTCTCTATTGAATCCTACTTTACACATGAACCCAAACTACCATGTTTACTAGTATCTTATGAGAAGACAGTGTTTTATGTATTCATCCATCATAGTTTTATTACAGGCCTCAGTAGTAATAGAATGTCAAAGCAAAAACTAATTTAAGTCTTAATCTAGTATCATTTCTAGGTGCTGAAGACAAAATACATACATACATATCTCATTTAAAAGAGAATGAGTCAATGATTATGGGCTTTTACATTTCTAGAGAAGAATAGGAAGAAAGAAGAGCTGGTATGATGTTATCATAATTATTTCTAGTAAAATTTGGAAAAAAACAACTTAGAAGGAGAAAATAACTTCATGACTAATTACATAACTACCAAATTTAATGAAATAACTAGGTATTATTACACATAGTCATGTGGCACAGAATGCCCTGCCTTCTAAGCCCTAGAAGGGAATGTTTATAGGGAATGTTCATTTAAAATTATTTCCACTACATTAAGTCATTCTGTTATTTAAAATAATACTAACCTAGACTTATAAGATGATAATAACCAAGCTACCTGGTATTTTTTATAATCAAACACCTAACTTTAAAATTACTATCGGTAACCTACACATAACTCAAAAGTGAATGATAAGATTTCAGGAACTGCAACTTCATGCCATTTTTTATTACTGCATTCAAATAAGTTCCATTCTGAACAAAATAAGAAGAAATATCCCGATTTACTTTTTTAAAAGAATTCATAATGACCAGCGTCTATGAGGTATCCAAACCTTTGCACTGTATACGTAATCCCACTAACCACACTTCCTTTGCCACCTGACCAATTAAACATATTACTTTGCACATTTAGATCCCTGAATTCTGACATTAAATGACCTGCTAAATAAAAATACAGACTAAGAAAAACTGAAGCACATACCTACACAAATATGGTTCCTACTCAACTGTGTCCTATTCAATGGCTGATCAGTAGTTTCTTTGGACTACGGTTTGAATACAGCTAAGGTTCCATTCATTGAATAAATGAGTACTTCTCTCTAGTGCCGAAATAAATCAAGGCTTTGATTATGTCTCTTACCTTTGCCATGGCCTCTCCCATCCTCCAAAAGCGGCACGACAATAGTGTTGTTCACATTTCCAGGTGACCGTACAGCTGTGTAGACAACAGGCACCGACTGTACCACCACGGGGATGCGGTGAACATGACTCAGTTTGTTAGACTGTAAATTCATGGGACTTGAAGGCGGTACAGGATGGATAATGTGCAAAAACTGCTGGCCTCCCACGCCAGACGCAGAGGCAACAAGGGGTCCTGGAGTTAATACTGTTGACGAAGACGATGCTGAAGAGACTGATGTTATAACAGTTGGGGATGAGGCTGGACGACTAGATGAAGATGAAGAGGTTGAAGTTGAAGAAGGTGAGGAGGCAGACGCTGTCATGGAAACTGGGGAGGATGAAACGGCAGTAGGGGACGTCCTGGCTTTATTTATTGACAAGTCCACTGGCTCAGTTTGTGTTTGGAAGTGATCTACGGATAATGAGTCCTCCGGGGGCTCCCCTTTCACATTATTTAGCAACAGGGGAACAGCTTCCATATCGGGGTAGTTGTGGACGTTTGGAGACTGTGGGGAGAAAAACAGAACACATGTTTACCTTTGTTAATTAAACATTTTAATAGACGTATGATTCATTACTTGAATGTTTATTAATTTTTTTTTTCTCATTGCCACATTAATTCAGTCCCCCAGTATTTGAAGAATTTTTTCCGTGACAGTCACGGTGATTAAAAATGAAGGTATAAAAGTACAAAACAGGGGCTGGAGCTGTAGCTCAGTGGTAGAAGCGCTTGCCTAACATGCGTGAGGCACTGGGTTCGATCCTCAGCACCACATATAAATAATAAATGAATAAAAAAGAAAAAACTAAAACTAAAAAAAAAATTAAAAAAAAAAAA
>PVHX01023180.1:0-26248 GCA_004024805.1 Geosciurus inauris
CTATTATTATCCTAATATATAAATCTTTTTTTATATCATTATTTATTTGGGATAAATTCCTGCAGCTTAAAAAGATATTGTTATAAATTTGCAAATTCGTCTCTAGGAATACAAGACTAATTTACATTTCCACCAGTATGTATAAACATGTCTTTTTCTACATAATACTTTCAAATCTGAATGTTTGTACCATTACTGCTATTGGTGGTATTTAATCCTTGCCCAGCTGACAGTCAAAAACCAGTATTTTATCTTTCTTTTTATTTTGATTCAAAATTCCTTTTAAGATTGATTTTGTATTTATACGCCTTAACAATTTGCATTTTCATTAATTTCAGTTTCATGCTCTTTGGCCTCTTTTTATATTGATTTATAACTACATGTTATACTTAATTGTTATTAAGGTATATTGAAGACATTTATACAATTTAATGGTTTACATTATTTTTAATTTTTAAAAATTAGTGCATATTGATTACATGTAATAATTGGTTTCCTTCTTTTGATTATTAGTACATGTATATCATCACCCTCATTACTCCTCACCCCTACCCTCAATTTCCTTTCTCTCTAATAGTTTCTCTTCTGCATTCATGTTGACTTTTTGCTGTTCTTGCTTTTCTAGTTTCCAGATAAGAAGATAGCTTATTTTACTCCAAATTATTATCTACATTTTCATTAATTTTCCTGTAAATGATATTATTTTGTTCTTTGTGGAAAAATTTTACATTATTGTGCATATATACCACATTTTCTTCATCCATTCATTCACTGACAGATTACTTGGCTGAGGCCATGACTTTGCTATTGCAATCTGTGCCATGATAAACATGGGTATGCAGATATCTCTAGAGTATGATGACTTAATTCCTTTTGATGTATACTTAAGAGTAGTATAGCTGAATCATATGGCCAATTTATTTTTAGTTTTTGGAGGAACCTCTGCATTGACTTCCATAGTGGCTATACTCATGTATATTCCCATCATCAGTGAATAAGGGTTTCTTTTCCCATGAATCTTCACTAGCAATTGTGTGTGTGTGTGTGTGTGTGTGTGTGTGTGTTTAAATTGCTGGTTGCCATTCTGATTGGGGTAAGATGTAATCACAATGTAATTTGACTTGCATTTCTCTGATACCTAAACACTTTCCATATAGTTATTGGCTATTTGTAATTCTTTTTTTGAGAAGTGTCAAATTCATTTGCCCATTTATTTAAAGAGTCATTTGTTTTATGGTGTTGCCACTTTTTAAGTTATTTATACATTCTGGATATTAATCCTCCATCAGAATAGTAGCTAACAAAGATTTTTCTCCCATTATAGACTGTCTCTTTACTATGTTAATTGTTTCCATTGCTGTGCAGAAACTTTTTAATTTGATGCAATTCCAAGTGTTGATTTTTTCCTATTATTTCTGTACTATTGGAGTCCTACTCAAGAAGTCATTGCCTATGCCTATATATTGAAATATTTCCCTATTATTCTTTATCAGTTTTGAAGTTTCTCATCTTACATTTATGTTTCTGGTCCAGTTTGAATTCATTTTTTAAAATTTTATCTTATTGGTTCTTCTTAGGTATATATGATAGTATAATCCATTTTAAGAAAATTATACAAGCATAGGATCTATATTATTCTAATTAGGACCCCATTCTTGTGGGAGGGAATGGTGGTAGGATTTACTTAGGTAATTTCATATGCATACATAGATTTATTCTACTATCTTTCCTATTCCTACCCCCTTTCCTTTCTTACTTTCCCCTTTGTCTAATAAATCAAACATCTATTCTTTCCCTCCCCACCTTGTTGTGCATTAGCATCCACATGTCACAGAAAAAATTCAATCTTTGGCTTATTTCAGTTAGCATAATAGTCTCCAGATCCATCCAGTTTTTGGCAAATGGCATAAAGTCATTCTTCTTAATAGGTGAATAATATTCCATTATCTATATCTATATCTATATCTATCTATCTATCAAATTTTCTTTATCCATTTTTTCTGTTGAATTACACCCTGGTTGGCTTCATAGCTTAGCTATTGTGTATGGAGTTTCTATAAACATTAATGTGGTTGCATCACTATAGTATGCTGATTTTAAATCCTTTGGATTTACACTGATGATTGGGATAGCTGAGTCAAATAGTGAAATGATGGTTCCATTCCTAGGGTTTTTTTTGTGTGGTGTTGGAGGTTAAACCCTAGGCCTTTTGCAATCATTCCTAGTTTGGGGAGGAATCTTCATACTGCTTTTCAGAGTGGTTGCACAAATTTGCAGTCCCACCAGAAATATATGAATGTACCTTTTTCCCCACATCCTCACCAACATTTATTATTACCTGTATTCTTGATGATTGATGTTCTAATTTATGCTAATATCCTGCCACTTTTGTTAGTATTGCTTTTTAGCATATTTTGAAATTAAGTATTGTGATGTCTCTTTTTACTCAGGATTTCTTTGGCTATTCTAGATCTTTTGTTTTTCCATATGAATTTTAAAATTGTTTTTTATACTTCTGTAAAGAATATTGTTGGTATTTTGATGGGGATTGCATCAACTCAGCAGATCACTTTCTATACTTTGGCCATTTTAACATTAAATCTACCTATGAACATGGGAGGCCATTCCATCTCCTTAATTCTTTTTTTTTTCAGTTTTCTGTAATTTTACTTTTAGAGTTCTTTCAATTGTTGGTTGTTCACAGATAACTTTGAAATTACTGTGAACAATTGTTTTTATGATTTCTGTCTGAATTTATTATTGGTGCATAGATCAACTGCTGATTTCTTGTGTGTGTCAACTTTGTATCCTGATACATTGCTGAATTTGCTTATCATATCTAGTCATTTTCTGTTGGTACCTTTTGAGTCTTCTAAGTATAGAATTTTCTCATCTGCAAATATGTATAATTTGACTTATTCCTTTCCTCTTTTCATCCCCTTTATTTCTTCCTCTTGCCTGATTGTTCTGGCTAGCATTTCAAGTACTCAATATATGATAAGAGTTTTGAAAGATATGATCATTTTCTCACTTTTTATCATGAAGGGATATTGAATTTTATCAAGGACTTCCAGTGAGGAAAGAATAAATGTCAGAGTTGAAATTAATGATTTATGATTAATGAGATAGAGATGAAAATAACACAATGGGATACTGCAAAATAAAGAGTGGGTTCTTTAAAAAGAAAAACAAGATTGATGAATCCTTAGATAATCTAACCAAAAGAAGAGAGAGAGAACTCAAATTCATAAATTCTTAAGTTAAAAAGGGATATTACAATTGACACCCCTGGACCATTAAGAATTATTTTGAAAATTTATGTTACAATTATTGGAAAAATCTGGAGGAAATGCACAAATTTCTTAGAGACATATGGGCTACAAAACTGAATCAAGAAGACACAGAAAAATTAAATAGATAAACAACAAACAATAAGATTAAAGCAGTAATAAAAATTCTCACAACAAAAAAATGCTTAGAACAAGACAGATTTATTGCTGACATCTTCCAGGTCTTTAAAGAACTGATACTATTTCCTTTCAAACTATTTCACAAAATGAAAAGTGAAGACATACTTCCAAACTCCTGAATCCATTATCACCTCAATACCAAAAAGCTAAAAACAAGAGGAAGATTGCAAATTAGAGAAAGGATGTCTCTCCAGAATTTTCTCATTTTAAGATTTATTTTTTAAATGAGTTAAGCTATGAAAAATAAAAGGGCAACATCCTTTATTTAAAAGTATGTAAAGGTAGTATAATATTTACAGATGGTGCCTTGTATCAATTTTATTTACAGATATAGTACTCCAATTCAAGTTTACAAGTTACACCTTTGCCACTGCCTTGGCTAAATCTTGAAATAGTTTAGAATTCAGCTGTGCTAGAGTGCTGATCTTTGCACACTTAGATGTAGCATATGTGTTCTTGATAGTCATAAAGTTTGTAAGGCCACGATTCACTGTGACTATATTCCTAGCCAGGTGCTGCATAACAGGAAGACAAGACTTTGGTAATGCTGTAGAGTTGGTGTGCATTCACCATTGTCAAGAATTTTCAGTGCTAAGCAAAAGGCTTGTGCTGCAGTTTGAAAGAGGAAAGTGGTCCATATCATAGTCTAACTTAGTTAGTTCCATCAGGTATTTAGACAAAGTATGCTGCTCAACATCAATCTCTCCAATCTTAGATGCTCTGCAAGGGAAGTGTAGTGGTAGAGGGAAAAAAAGTTTAAAACTCTTAGAATCTTCATTTCCATCTGTCTGATTTGATGCTTGATGTAGTTGTTAGTCAAAAAAGCAAAGTCACCGATTTCTGGAGGGTCCACTTTTTTCATATTTGCTTTACCATCTTGGGCAAACAGTTATCCTGAATGAACCAATCAATAATGAAAACAGTCATATACATGGTCTTCTGCAGCAATCTGAATTTCATTTGATTCTGTACTAGCCAGACAATTAAGATGACTCTTGTGTTTCTATTCTGGTAAGTTCCCAACCCAGTATGTATTTTGGTCTCCCTGACTATTCTTCTTCAAGTTGTCTCAGGTAAGCATAGATATCCTTTACATATTCACTACAAAGGTTTGAATCTTCTTATTCTGCATCTACATAATTCACTGCAAGAATTACATCAGAGAAAGGTTGACACAGATATTCTTCTACAGGAGCACATCCAGATGTTTCCATTGGGCTTGGAGAGGGAGTATCAACCAAAATATGTTCAGGCAAAAGTTTTTCTTCCTTGCCAGGCTCAGGCTCAGACTCAGGTTCATGATCAGGCTCTGGCACCCACACAGGTGCCTTTTCCAGAGATTTTGGTAGTTTTTGGCAATAACTTTTCCAGTAGGTGATGGCTTCACTTCTGTTTTCAGAGGCATTCTGGCCTGCAGCTGTTCACTGACTTTATTACCAATGTCTCCAAGAGCTGTTCTTGGCCTCAGCCCAGGGTTGGAGGCCTTGCACCTACCATGCTGACATTTGCCTTATTTTTAGCATCAGTTTTCATGTTCCTGGTGATTCAGAGCACCACGGCTTTCTCTTCACCAGGCAGCAGCTCAGTTGGCAGAAGCAGGAATAGGAAGGCTTGGGCCTCAACTCAGTCTAAGATTTAAAAAGCAAAAAGACAACAGTAATCAATGTGGTTTACTAAGGAAATATACTAAAATTCAATATTGTACAGTGAAAAATATCACAAAGATACAAAAATTCAGAAACTTGGAACACAAATGTCAGAAATAATACCATAGAGATGTAACAACTTTACTGGTGGAAATGCAAGCATGGACAACACACTGCTGAGAGAAGGGAGAGTGTAGACAGAGAAAGAGGAAAGCCAGCAAACAAAATTGGCTTTCGGTAACCTGTGGAACACAGAAAGAGGGTGATCTTAACTGATTCAGAGATGATGGGCTAAATCGTGGAGTCAAAAGTGATTTAAAGTGATCAAAATCCATTGGCTGATAGGTAGAAAGTCTAACTGAAACCTGAGATGCAGTGTTAGGAACCAGTTTTAAATAGCCAAGTGGCAGTGAGCAGAGGCAGGAGATTGGGAACTCATGAAGAATGTTGCTGGCCTGACTCATCAGTCACCTATTATAGGGTCCAGAGTGCCTGGTCCAATGTGATTGGAACATACACAAAGAGCAATGTATGTAGCGTGATCTGGGATTGGATAACTGAGGAGAGAGAACCCCCTTTGTTGCTGTTGTCTCATTCTAGCAATGGGAAAGACACCAGGATCCATTCAGACAGGTGCATCTGCAGTGCAGGTCTGATCCTGGGTAATTCACATCCATAGTGGTGCAATATAGGTGAAGCCTGTAGTGGATTAAACTCCTCTAAAAGTGAGATTTTCAGGAATCCCCTGAGACCCAGACATCCAGCAGAGATTAGCATCTTTCTAGCAACAGAGGATGTGCATCAATTCTCAAATACCCACTGACAGAGTTCCAAAGGTTAGCAAAAAATATCTCCTAATTGCAAAAACTTCCAATTTAGAACTCTGTCCTGACCCCACTATGTGAGTACATCACTTTTCAACACTCCCTAATCTAGTCCATCCTAGAGGACAGGAAGGTGAGGCAATCACAATAAGCTTTGACTCCAGGCCACCACAGCTGGCAGGTTGGTGTGTAGGCCTTAACAAGCCCCAATCATTGACCTGAGATTTGCAGAGCTTAAAAATAAATACAAAGAAGGTTAAAAGAGTGTTATCAATGAATATCCATTCTTTTTAAAATATTTTTTGCAGTTGTTGATAGATCTTTATTTTATCTATTTGTATGCAGTGCTGAGAATCGAACCCAGTGCCTCACACATGCTAGGCAAGCACTCTTCCACTGAGCCACAACCCCACCCCTGAAAATCCATTCTTGTCAACAGTTTTGGTCACCTCAGAAGTTCTTTGTTTCTCATCAAGAACTTTTATGCCAATTTTTATTTTTAAATTTAACTTTTTAACACTTTTTATTCTTTTAAAAATTATTTATTTTTTTCCATTCTGCATAATTGGGGGGGGTATGTGAGTGTACTTTCTCACTGCATGAATAGGTTTGAATATATATGTGTGTATACACACAAATATATATAATTTTTTCTTCATTATCCTTGCTTTCTTCTCCCATGTTCATTATTTACCTAACTAATGTTGGACTTTGGTGGGATAAATTTTCACATGAGTTTGAGGTTTTTTAATCTTATATTTATTTGTGCTTTGATTTTTTTGTTCCTCTTATTACCCCTTCTTCACTCTCTGCTCCTACTGATAACCAAACTTTCATGTTTCCTTTTTCTCTTTGTATTTTATTACATTTAGTTATTTGTTATTATTTTATAACCATTAATTGCTTCCCATTTCCTGCTTCTCCTTTGTTTACTTTTTAAGTATTTCAAACTTTCTCTTGCCTTCCTAATCTATTTTCTCTTCACTTAATAAACTATAATTCTTCTCTCTGATATAATTATATAGTTTATATAATTCTTACCCTGTTCATGTTGTGATATTTAATACAGCGGATGATGTAGAAAACAACTATTTATCTAGTAAATGGTTGTTTATTTTTTGTGCTGATGTAAAATTCTGACCCCACCATTCTTTTATAGATTTTAATTAATGTTACATATGTCAAAGTAAACACCAGCTATTTATTTTAGGGTTGTACATTGGTTGCTGATGTTATTGGTATTTCTGGATACCTCCTTTCTATAAGAAGGCCTGGGAAGTGATTGAGACACTTTAGTTTCAGAGTACAGAACCTGTTGCTGAGCAACCCTCACAGTTCAATCAAGTAACAGCAAACCTCACTCCAAACATGAACCAGCCCACTAAAGCCTAAAAAACACTTCAGCATATATAATAGGGGAGAAAAACCAATGACAAGGTCCCAAGTAGGAACAATTAGAAGAATATCTTAGGTCCCTCTTTTGGTCATCTAATCATACAACAAAAACAAAGAGAAGTATCTAAAACAAAAAGGCAAGCACACACAAAGACACATGTATAAGAGACAAAGAGAAATACATCTCAACTGATGCAAAAACTTAAGACATGTAAAAACATGAGGAAACAGGCAAACAAATCTCCCTCCAAAATTCATAATCCCCCAACAAAGAAACGAGTGGATAAAATTGCAAAGAAAAACTATAAAAACTGATTACTAAAATGCTGAATGAACTAAAAGAAGACCTAAGGAGTGAATTAAGGGAGGAAATAAAGGAGGTGAAAGACCAAAAGAAATAGAGATATTGAAAATAAACCAACCAGAACTCCTGGAAAATAAAAACTCACTTGAAAGTATCACTGTAAGACCCAGCTCTCTCACTCTTCAATATTTATCCCCAAAACTAAAATCAGCATTCTAGAGAAATTCAGCTACATCAATGTTTAAAGTAGTGCAATTCACAGGAGCCAAACTTTGGAGTCATTCCTGGTGCCTTTAAATAAATCAATGGATTAAAAATGTATTATATATACACAATGGAATTTTACTGAACCATAAAGAATAATAAAACTATGTCATTTCCTGGTCAATAGATAAAACTAGAGAACATCATGCTAAGTGAAATAAGCCAGACTCAAAAATCAAGGGTTGAATGATTTATTTCATATGCAGAATCTAGAGTAAAATAAATTGATGAAGATCTGGGCCTATTTTTCCTTCTATTAGGCGTTGGGTCTCTGTTCTGATTCCCAGGTCCTTGATCCACTTTGAGTTGAATTTTGTGTATGCTGAGAGATAGGGGTTTAGTTTCATTTTGCTGCATATAGATTTCCAGTTTTCCCAGCACCATTTGTTGAACAGACTATCTTTTCTCCAGTGTACATCTTTGGCTCCTTTATCTAGTACAAGGTAACTGTATGTAAGAGGGTTCGTCTCTGTGTCTTCTATTCTATACCATTGGTCTACATGCCTATTTTGGGGCCAGTACCATGACATTTTTGTTACTATAGCTTTGTAGTATAGTTTAATGTCTGGTATTGTTATGTCCCCTCCTTCACTCTTCTTGCCAAGGATTGCTTTGGCTATTCTGGGTCTCTAATTCTTCCAAATGAATTTCATGATTGCCTTTTCTATTTCTATAAGGAATGATGTTGGGATTTTAATTGGGATTGCATTGAATCTATATAGCACTTTGGGAAGTATGGCCATTTTGACAATATTGATTCTGCCTATCCAGGAGCATGGGAGATTATTCCATCTTCTAAGGTCTTCTTCAATTTCTTCAGTGTCTTGTAGTTTGTATTGTAGAGGTCTTTCACCTATTTTTTTAAATTGATTCCCAAGCATTTTATGTTTTTTGAGGCTAATGTGAATGGGATAGTTTTCCTGATTTCTCTTTCAGACGGTTTGTCAATGATGTACAGAAATGCAATTGATTTGTAGGTGTTGATTTTATATCCTGCTAATTTGCTGAAATCATTTATTAATTCTAAAAGTTTTCTGGTAGAATTTTTTGGATCCTCTAAGTATAGAATCATATCGTCTGCAAATAATGATAGTTTGAGTTCCTCTTTTCCTATTCGTATCCCTTTAATTTCTTTCATCTGTCTAATTGCTCTGGCTAGTGTTTCAAAGACTATGTTGAATAGCAGTGGAGAGAGAGGGTATCCCTGTCTAGTTCCCATTTTCAGAGGGAATGATTCCAATTTTTCTCCATTTAGGATGGTGTTGGGCTTGGGTTTAGCATAGATAGCTTTTACAAAGTTGAGGTATGTTCCTAGTATCCCAAGTTTTTCTAGTGTTTTGAGCATAAAAGGGTGTTGTATTTTTTCAAATGCCTTCTCTGCATCGATTGATAAAATCATGATTCTTATCTTTAAGTCTATTGATGTGATGTATTATGTTAATTGATTTCCCTATGTTGAACCAACCTTGCATCCCTGCAATGAACCCTATAGGAGTTCTCTCCATGCCTTCAGCGCCTCCTATGCTGATTTGCTGCCTTCAATGCCTCCCCTCTCTTTTCCTTTGCCCTATGCTGATTGGTTACTCCCCTTTACCCTATGCTGATTGCCTACTTTGAATGTTTCCCTTCTTTACCCCATGCCTATTGGCTGCCTTCAGTGCCTCTCCTTTTCTCATCTCATGCTGACTGGCTGCACGCCTGACATGGATCAATACCCTATTGGCTGTAACCTAACTTCAGGTCCATGATTGGTCCGAGGACCCTATATAAACTGTTGCACTATCTGAAATAAATGAGTCTGCTTCTCGCTTTGACAGAGCAGTTTTACCTACCCCCAGTGTCTGGGTGAGTGACTCTGTGACCGTCCACCCCATTGTCCCTTGCCCTCTGGGACCCCAGTCCTCATCCCATGGGACCCCATTCCTCGGTCCCCTCCTCCCAAGGGACCCCAACTCGTCAAGCAAACCCACACGTGGCACGACATAAATGACAGAACCCCACTTGATCATGGTGCACTATTTTTTGATATGTTTTTGTATGCGATTTGCCAGAATTTTATTGAGAATTTTTGCATCTGTGTTCATCAGGGATATTGGTCTGAAGTTTTATTTCTTTGATGTGTCTCTGTCTGGTTTTGGAATCAGGGTGATACTTGCCCCATAGAATGAGTTTGGAAGGGTTCCCTCCTTTTCTATTTCATGAAGTAGTTTGAAATAGGCCCAAATCTTCATCATGCTGGATTAGGATCATACTTCCTTAACAAGACTCCTATAGCACAAGAAGTAATATCAAGAACCAACAAATGGGATGGATTCAAACTAAAAAGCTTCTTCTCAGCCAAAGAAATAATCAATGAAGTGAACAGAGAGCTGACATTCTGGGAACAAATCTTTGCCACACACACATCCGATAGAGCACTCATCTCCAGGATATATAAAGAACTCAAAAAACTTAACACCAAAAAAAAACTAACAACCCAATCAATAAATGGGCCAAAGGACTGAACACAAACTTCACAGAAGAAGATATACAATCCATCAACAGACATATGAGAAAATGTTCAACATCTCTGGCAATCAGAGAAATGCAAATCAAAACTACCCTAAGATTTCATCTCACGCCAGTCAGAATGGCAATTATCAAGAATACAAACAACAATAAGTGTTGACGAGGTTGTGGGGAAAAAGGCACACTCATACATTGCTGATGGAACTGCAAATTGGTACAACCAATCTGGAAAGCAGTATGGAGATTGCTTAGAAAACTTGGAATGGAACCACCATTTGAGCCTGCTATCCCTCTCCTTGCTCTATACCCAGAAGACTTAAAAACAGTATACTACAGTGACGCAGCCACTTCAATGTTTATAGCAGCTCAATTCCCAACAGCTAAACTGTGGAATCAACCCAGATGCCCTTCAATAGATGAATGGATAAAGAAACTGTGGTGTACATACACAATGGAATATTACTCAGCAATAAAAGAGAATAAAATTATGCCATTTGCAGGTAAATGGATGGAGTTGGAGAATATAATGCTAAGTGAAGTAATTCAATCTCAGAAAACCAAATGCTGAATGTACTCTTTGATAAGTGGATGCTGATCCGTAATGTGGGGAAGGACATGGGAACAATGGAGGAACTCTGTTCACAGGGGTGTAAGGGGGAAGGGAGCATGGAGACAGTAAAGGTGGTGCAATATGATGGTCATCATAGCCCTAGCTTTATGTATGACTGCATGTATGTTGTGATTCTATGTCACTTACAACCAGAGAAATGAAATGTTATCCTCTGTGTACAATGAATCAAATTGCATTGTTATCACATAAGCCTAAATAGAACAAATAAATAAATTAAATATGAGAAAAATAAAAATATGATTCAAAATGCAAAAAAGTAAGTTGAAAAAAGTGAAAGTCAGATATTATAAGTATATGGTACATCAGTGGAATAGAAGATAAAATTGAGAGGGAATGAGGGGACAAATGCAGACTGAATTTGAAAAAAAATTGTTCTACATGCATGTTTAAATATCTCTTACTGAATTTTACTCATATGTGTATCTATTATGCACCAATTAAAAATAAATGCATTGGGGCTGTGGTGATGGCTCAGTAGTAGAGTGCTTACCTATCATGTGAGAGGCACTGGGTTAGAACCTTAGCACCACATATTGATGAAACAAATAAAGGCATGCTCTTCATCTACAAATAGAGAAAAATTTTTTTTGAAATTTTAAAAAATGCTTTAATGAAAGACCAGTAGGGCAGCAAATATGAAATGGGGTTGGGGGGTGGAGAGAGAGAAAGGGAGTGTCCAGGGAGTGAAATGGAATAAATTGAATCTTATGCATGTATTATTATGCCAAAATAAATTCAACTATTACATATAACTGTAATGAAGACATAAAGTCATAAAAGATGATACAATAAATACAAGAAAAAATATATTCCAATATCCTTGATGAACATAAACACAAAAATCATCAAAAAATACTCATAAAGTGAATTCAACAACACATTAAGTGATCATACACCATGATCAACTCAGTTTCATTGCAGGGATGCAAGTCTGAGGATTTTTGTTGGAAAATTAAGGTGATCTACATTTAGGGTTATTATTGAAAAATATATACAAATTCCTTTATTTCCTTTAATTTTATGCCTTTTCTAATGTTGATTCTTTCCCAATTATTATTTTCATACCTACTCTTCTATATAGATATGTTTTCTCCCATGCTGTTGTAGTTGTATTTATCTTTGTTATCTATTTTTAGGATTACTTTAATTATCTTCTGATATGATGGCTTAGTGGCCTTGACATACATTAGTTTATGCTTTCTTTGGAAGTTCTTTATTTCCTATTCAATTCTGAAAAATATTTTTATTGGGTATATTAATCTAGGTTGGCAGTTTTCTATCAGGTTTTGAAACATATTACATGCTCTGCTGTGTCTTTGGAGTTTCTGATGAGAAAATCTGTTATTCTGATTAGTTTTGCCTCTATAAGTGACTAGGTGTTTCTTTCATGCAGCTTGTAGTGTTCTCTTATTGTTCCATACTCTTGATATTTTAAATCTAATATGACATGGGAAGTTTCTTTTCTAGTCATCACTGTTAATTTAAATGATTCCTCTACCTGGATCTCCATAACTCCCTCAAGTTTTGGGAAATTTTCCACTATTACTTTACTAAATATATTTTCTATACTTTTAACCTGTACCGTGGTACCCTTGTTTATTATAAAATTTACTATATGTTTGATCTTTTAATATTGTCTCAGAGGTCTTGCAAGCTATGTTAATAGTTTACTTTATACTTGCTAATTTCTGAATCTAATGCTTCATCATCCTTGCCTTCAAGTCCTGAAATTCCATCTTCCTCATTTAATCTTTTGGTGAGGCTTTCCACAGATTTTTCTGTATGACTAATTCATATTGTCATTTTCAAGATTTCTGTTTGGGTCTTTCTCAGAATATCAATTTACTTAATTGCTCTTTCATATCCTGCATTGTCTTCTTCAATTCATTAATTTGTGAATTTGCTTCTTCTTTGAATTTACTGATCATTTTTACAATTAAAAACATTTTTTCTGGTATTTCATCCACTTCAATATCTATGGATTCAGCTACTGGAGAGTTATGAACTTTTAGAAGAGTCATGTTGCCTCATTTCCGCATGTTCTGACACTTCTATGTTGAGATGTATCCATGTGTTGAGGTAAACATTCTTTTGATTTTTATGTGTGAATTTTCTTAGGAAAAGTCCTCTCTTGACAGTATGTACTGGGCTATCAGTTTGTTGTATAGAATTGAATTTAGTTTCAAATAATAGTAGTTTCCCCATTGTTTCTATGACTATTACTGATGAGTTTTAACCCAAGTTGTACTGTGTTGGAACTTGAGAGGCCTTTCCTCTGTGGGTCTTGCATGAGTGGGATCTCTCTGGCAGTTCAAGTAGGAGTATTATATGCAGCAGAAGATATGGAGTGCATCTTGTGTAGTTATTCCTTTAGTCTTGCCATGATTTCCTGTTCACAAGGGTAGAGGTGTGACCAAGGCTATGCTACTTCTTCAAAGGTGCAGTGTGTACAATATTTGTCTTAATGCTGTCTGCTAATGTTATAAGAGTGAATTCTCAGGAGTGGGCCTTTAGTCTCCCACCCAAATTGTGCCTACTTGGGAACAAGGTCATTGACTGGGAGCCTTTATTTCCTCTATTTTTAAAGTTGAATATTCCATGAAGGTTCAAGCCAGACTAGATTATGGCTGGAGAAAAGTATAATTTCTCTAAATCGTATCATGTTTGTAGCTCAGCAGTAGATAATCAATCTGCTTGAGGTATTATACTTAATTACTGCCATATTTATAAGGAATAAAGCAACACACAGTAACACCAATAACATGAAAACATACCAGATGTAGACATAAAATTAAATTATAATTTATCAAAAAATCACAAATACTCCTCCAATAGCTATAGAAAAGGGCAAAACATTATACAATAAATTTAAAAATTAAAAAATAATAAAAGTTAAAATTAATGAAAAAGGGAAAATGAGAAATAGAAGAGAAAGAAAAATTCTGCAAAAGCGTATTAAAAATAAAAATATAATAAGTCGGAGGGAGTAATAAAAATTACAAAATAAAAATAAGTGAAGATAGAAAACATGAAGTAAATATAATAAGTACAATTGAGTCAAAATTTCCTCCTAATTGTGAATTAGCATCTGCACAAGAGAGAAAATATTTAAGTTTTGGTTTTTGGGGATTGGCTTATTTTGCTTAGCATGATATTCTCCACCTCCATTCATTTACCAGTATATGCCATAATTTCATTCTTCTTTAAGGCTGAGTAATATTCTATTGTGTGTGTTTGTGTGTGTGTGTGTGTGTGTGTGTATCTCACATTTTCTTTATCCATTCATCTGTTGAAGGACACTTAATATCGTTCCATAGTTTAGCTATTGTGAGTTGAGTTGCTATAAACTTAGATGTGGCTGCATCACTGTAGTATGCTTATTTTAACTCCTTTGAGTATAAACCTAAGAGTGGTATAACTGGGTCAAATGGTGGTTCCATTCCATGTTTTCTGAGGAATCTCCATACTGTTTTCCATATTGGCTGCACCAATTTGCAGTCCCACCAGTAATGTATGAGTGTACCTTTTTCCCCACATCCTCACCAACATTTATTGTTGCTTATATTCTTTTTTTTTTTAAAGTCTTATTTAAATTTTTTTTTTGTTTGCTGATGGGCTTTATTTATATGTGGTACTGAGAATCGAATCCAGTGCCTCACACATGCTAGGCAAGTGCTCTACCACTGAGCCACAACCCCAGCCCTGTTGCTTATATTCTTGATAATTGCTATTCTGAATAGAGTGAGAAGGAATCTTAGAGTAGTTTTGATTTACATTTCTCTAATTGTTGGAGATGTTGAACATTTTTTTTCATATGTTTGTCGATCAATTGTATTTCTCCTTTTTTAAAACATATTTTTTCAGATGTTGGTGGACCTTTATTTTATTCATTTATTTATATGTGGTGCTGAGAATCAAACCCAGTGCCTCACAAATGCTAGGCAAGCACTCTACCACTGAGCCACAATCCCAGTCCTTCCTTTCTTCTTCTGTGAAGCGTCTATTCAGTTTCTTAGCTCATTTATTGATTGGGTTCTTTGTTTTTTGTGGTATTAAGTTTTTTGAGTTCTTTATATGCCCTGGATAGGTATATCTGAGGTTCATGTGGTAAAGATTTGTCTCCCATTCTGTAGGCTCTCTCTTCACATTATTGATTGTTTCCTTTGCTGAGAATATTTTCTCTGTTGTGCAAATGCTAATTCACCATAAGGGTGGAGGCAAGGAAGAATAGAGTTACTTAGGATGTGGTAGAGGATCATAAAGGGAGAGGAGGGGCTATGGGGGTAGGAAGGATGGCAGAATGAATCTGACCTTATTTATTACCCTATGTACACAGTTGACTACACGACTGATGTGATTCTACATCATGTACAATCAGAAGAATGAGAAGTTACACTCCATTTATGTATGATGTGTCAGAGTGCATTCTATTGTCATGTATAACTAATAAGCACAAATAAAAAAAGAAATAAAATGAAACAAAAAATAAAAAATAAAAAATGAATTCATCCAAAATAAGTTGTTTATTTTGGACATACTTCTTTCCTAGTAGATGCACAGATATTCCAGAGGTCCTTAATCTACACACACAGTCATACGGCCAATAGGCCAATATCTGGGCCACAGCAAGCCCTTCCCATCTTCTCATCTTCAGTGTTATGTGTGCTATATTTGGCATGAATTTATTCAGCCCCCACAGACTTAGTTCTGTGCATCTGGGAGTCCGAGGAATATCCAAGCCTTAGCAAATACCCAAGGCTCCTCCAGATGTAAGTAGGAGATAGTCAAACCAGTGAGTTCTGTGCTGGAAGGGGGAAGAAAGTATGGCAACCATGTATTTTGCCACCTGTGGCTCTGAAGCTGTGATATTAGCTCCTCACTGCACCACTGGAGACCTCTCACCTGTCTCCTCACAACATCACAGAAACTTCTGTTTTTGTTCAGGGACACACACACACACACACACACGCACACAATATCTTCTACTCTCTGTCCCAGCTAGGTCTCCCTTCTAATTGAACCATTGGGTGGATTCATGTCCATCTCTTCCCTAAGCCACAACTGTTTTGTGTGGCTACCTCTCATCCAGTCAATGGACAGGGAGGCCTCATTGTAATTGCTTTGAGTTTTCTGCTACCCTAGTCTGGTCCCTAAGTATAGCAACTCCCTCAAGATGGCTTCTGGTTATACAACTCTAAGAGTTCACTGAGTCAGTTAGTGACTTTGTTTTCTAAAGCTAGCTTTCTGTGTAGGAGGAGATACTCTCATAATAAATCCCCAAACTGGATGTAATGCTTGTGTGAATCCTTGATTTCTTCAGTAATAAGTACAGGTGGTCTGAAGCTATGATCAGCTACTATCTCTACCTAAACTTTCTAGTTCTTTGTGTTGCTTAAATTTCCTATCACTTCTGTAATGAATTTTAGAGTTTTTCCTCCCTTACTCTCCTTGGAATATAATTTCTAACTTGCTGCCATGGCTCTTCTCCCTCACAGAATCATACAAAAAAAATTATTAAAATTTTTTATTTTAATTTTGAATTTTAATTCATTTTTTAAAATAATTCATATGTTTTTTTCAAAATACAGTACAAATTTATTGACCCCAATCATTCTTAGTTAAGATTTAAGCAAAGTGAACAGACAATAGAATTAGGTAAAAATAAGTCAAGGATTAACATTAGATATTCTATTTTACTATGAATTTTCAGCCCAAAAAAGCTTATTACTAAAAAAAGATTTACTTTTGTTTAATAAGCAAGAATTGTATTTTTAATTGTTTATTCAAAAGTATTGTTGTTTTCCTAAATATATTTTAATTAATATTTCTTTGTCATCATCCCAGGACAGATTTCCACACATAAAGATCAAACATTTTGCCTACATTTTATTTCCTTTATGTAGTTTCATTTTTTTATATTTTAATCATATATGTGTTTTGTTATGTGATATTAAAAAATGAGCTAATTTGGGCTAGGATTGTGCCTCAGTGGTAGAGTGCTTGCCTCACACATGTGAGGCACTGGGTTTGATCCTTAGCACCAAATAAAGATAAAATAAAATAAAGATATTGTGTTCATCTTTTTAAAAAATGAGCTAGTTTTCTTCAATTAGTTAACCAAGTACATGAAGATCATTCATTGACTAAGAAAACTTTTATTCTCTGCTTTGAAATTTTACCATTATCAGATATAAGTACTCAACTGTTGTGTCTGTTTATAATCTATTCCACTGATCTGCATATCTTTTCTTTCACCAGTAGGGTACTTTATCATCTATAGTATATGATGCAACTGTGTTATTTATTTTCTGCTAAGAAGTTTTTAATTCTGTTATAATTTTAATTTCCTAAGTGCACTTTCTTATCTCGAACGGCATCGTTCTTTTTGTTATTTGATAGCTGTCTCTGCAGATCTTTAAAATAATGTCATTTTTATGCTCCCTTATATCTTGTTCTTATAAACGAGCCACATTAACCAGTCTGTCACAACAAACATTTTCCTAAACATTTTCTAGTTTCTTTAAGAAATTAAATCTGTTATTTTTTATACTTCCAAAATGATAAAATATTTTACATGAGCTAAAGTGTTGTTTAATAGCGTCCAAATTGAGTTTTTACTCTTTTTTCATTTTTAAAAATAAAGAAAACTACTGAAACATACTGTTTGCCTGAAGGCAACATACACAGTTTTCTTTAGTCCTACATGCTTTCCATTTGAGGATGGATGAAATCACTTCTCATATGTGTTTCTGGAAAATAAAACAGTATAAAGCCTCATCTAACTCCTAGTGACTAGCAATCTTTGCTAAAAGGTTTTAAGGAATTGTGATTGTTTTCTATCCCAAATTTTCCATGATGCTTTGGCACTCCAATCCACTGACATTCAATATGTGGTCTTGAACCAATGACCTCACCATCTTTGGTGGGTTTGTTAGAAATGAAAATGATCGGACTTCACCTCAGCCCTGTCAAATTAGAAACTCTAGGTGTGGGCATGGCAATCAGTATTTTACCAGGCCATCTAGGTGATTCTGATGTACACTAACTTTTAAGAACTACTGAGTTAAACCAATGAATTCCACATATGTGACTGTGTGCATCTGTGCACACATACACACAAATACACATACAAACACACACATACAATCCAGCTCACTATTCTGCTCTCTTTCTATCTATTCCATGGGTTTTGATTTTTCTCATAGGAATTATACATCCTACTCATATAATCCCTAATCTTACACAAAATTTGCCAGGGACAACTGTATCATATTTCTTACTGAGTCATTTTCTGGGAGTCAAAGGGATCAAATAATTATAGTTGGGGTGATGTGTTGATAGTGGGTATGGAGACTATAGTTCAGCATTTATGTTGTATCTGTAGTGGAAAATGCTCTCTAGTTTTATGCTTTGTAGTAGCTCTGGGAGAAATCCTGACATATGTATTACCTTCTTTCTGGCTATTTGAAATGTCAAAGTATAAATGAATTATTAATTGTATTCTTAATTCATCTTCACAGATTGTGTTGTTTGTGAAATGTATTTCAAATTCTAAATTTGAGTTAACATTCAAACAATTTTAGGTATTATTTTATCTTATATTCCCCCCATCCCACTTCTAGTTTTATAGGTATTCTGGATTCAAAGTTGATAGTTCTGCATTCGGTGTTTGTGCAAACTCTGAGCTTCATATAAAACTTACTACGTCCAAATCTCAGTTAAATAGGATCAATGGATCTGCATTTTAGCATGATCCACAAATATGCTTTATCTACACTAAAGTTGAATGATTTCAAAGGATAGAGATATTTTATGGAAAGTATCTCAAAAGTTTAGAACTTCTTGGCTAAAAGAACACTTTTGTTAACAACAGAGACTATTCATTTTGTTTTTCATTTTATTTTATGTCAGGAAGTGCAATGATTTACTATTAGAGATGAGTTTCTTTTAAGTTCCTTTTGGTACATACTTTTTGTGTTCGAATGTCTTCAGCGGCTTAACACAAAAATGATTTACAGAAATATTAGTTCTCTGTGTGTTTTCTGTTTGTGTGTATATGTGATATTTCCTGGCTATTTGATATAGAATGATTAATGAGGTAGGACACAAGAGAATGGATTTTAGCCATGATTGTCCCTTGAATTTTCCTGTCATCTTGGCCCAGGTTTTTTGTTTTGTTTTGTTTTGTTTTGTTTGCTATCTCCTATGTATGTGAGAAACTAAAATTATAGAAAAGAAAGCACAGGATGTAAAAATTGATCTGCACACACAGCACAGAATCCAGAAAGGAAAAAAAACCCATATATTTAGTGTAAGCATTTGTCCATATAAAGAACCTGTAGTATAGGTGAAAAGAGCATGACAATGATCTGTTTCCTACAAATGAGGTACAGCATGAAATTGCGGAAGCCCAGTTATCATATAAGCCTTGATTTAGCATTGTATCTTTTTTTAATTCAAATTCTTCAATTTTATTGTTGCCAGTTCTGTAAACAAGTATCACTATTTTGTAATTCCCTGAGAATGAAGTATTCTTTTACCCATATATTTTTTATCTTCTTATCTTTCTAGATATACATCACAGTAGAGTGTATTTTGACATATTATACATACTAGCATAGGATCTTGAGATAGTGTTTGATGCTGGAACAGAGTTCCCTAAATCTTTTTTGCTTAAATTCAGAATTAGTTACATACCCGTGTGCTTAAAATGAAGGGTTAAGTAGCTCTAGCTGAAGAATTTTATATGATGGCTGTTGATACAGGGAATCTAGCACAGCTTGACATATTTAAGCATTCCAGTTTGAAGTTCTGTTTTGGCCTGTATTCATCACAAACAAGATGTAATGCAGAAGGTTTCCCTGTTGTAATGTTATTACGGAGTATAATCTCAAGTAGCAGGACTGAAGGACAAGGAGAGGAAATCAGGGAAGGAGGAAGAGTAGTATGATGATGCATTATTGAGCTGGCCAAAGTTAAACACTACTGATAGCCTGATGCTTAGAAATGATTAATTGAACTGCTCCTATGTTATACATACTATTTATAAACCAGATTCAGAAGGGAAAGTTGTGGAAGAAAGCAGAAGAAAGAATTTATTCAGTGGCTTCTGCCTCTCATTGATCAAAGGTTCTCTCGTGGGGCTTTAATTCCTCAGCATTTTTAAGTTGCCCAGACAAGGACAAAGGCACTGATTCCATTTATGTCAGTCTTAACAGGAAGTGAAGAATCATGTAGTGAGGATAGGATGCAAGGGACTCTGAGTTTGCATCTATGAAGAGATGATGAGAGCTAGGATAACCATATAACTTTCAGCCCAAATGGGAACACTTGTATAAGTGAAAGGGGACATTATTAATGATTAAAATGAGACATCTGGCTTATAAACTCTTCCAGGCCAATCAGAATATGGAGGCATTTAATCAAATCCCAGAGATGGAACAAGAGACAAGAAAAAAGAGAGAGGCATGAAAGAAAGAGAAGATTACAAGTGATCCACAAAAGTGTTCTATATATTTTGTCTCATTCATAAAATCAAAAGTTTTGAAGCAATTAATAATGAGTTTATTTTTTGCATTTTTTTGTCAAAGTATTAAGCAGAAGCTATATATATGTAAAAAATTAAATCAGAGCTGATCTAGTTGAAAAGTGAAAGTGGAATTCAAAGATCTCCTTTTTTCTTCACTCTTAACAATCTGTCTCTTACCTCAGGGTAATCTTTAGAGTAGTACAGTCCTGTGGAAATGTAATATGAGCAACAAATGTGAATTTCAGAAATTATAATTTTCTAGTTGCCACATTAGAAAAATAAGAAAAATAAGAGTAGTTAGTATTAGTGCTATATTTAATTAACTCAGTATTTTCAAAATATTGTTTCAAGATGTAATCAACATAAGATAATTAATAACATGCTTACAGTTTTGGCTAAATATTAAAACAGCAATTGATATTATGTAATTATAATACATTTCAATTTGGATTGATCACATTGCATGTGCTCAATAGTTACATGTGGCCAGTACTGAGTGACCTTTCTAGACAGCAGCATAGACTTTCCAGAGCACAGTGTGAAACCTTTTGCAATAAAGGAATACTTTCCCAAGGACTTCTCATTTCTTCCCAATGTACCAATATCCTTTCAATAAAAATTTAACTATTATATATTGACTCCACATATATATCCAGGAAAGTTAGAAGAAAGAGAAAGGTTAATTTTTTTATTAAGTTAATTTTTATATTTGTAAAGAGTTAACCATTTTGAACTTTTTATTCACTAGGATTCTCAAGGGAACAGAACAACATTTGTTTGGAAAAATCAAATAGTCTTTATTTTAATATTATTAAAATATAAAAGTACACTAATTATGACCTTGATCTTGTTGAATCAACTTTTGTTACAATAGTTTTGATCTTAAATTTTCAAAGCATTGAATGTAGTTTTAGGAGTATTTTGAAAATCCATAAGAAAACGTGATATTCACTTTCCATTTTTAATACCAAAGTCTTCACTTTGACTTTCTATGTTACTCACCCTTAAGTGGAAAACTCTTGTTTATTCTGATAATTCTTAGGAGGGCTCCAATTCCTGTTGTTTATCCAGTAAAAGGAATAAGTTGCTCTATATCAGTGATTTTCAATTTTTTAAAAACCTAGAAACTCTTTGTAGAAACGAAATATTATAAATATAGTATGTTCAGCAGATAAAAGCCAATATTTTCAGAAAGTCATGGAAGCCCCACTGTACACTTTCATTTTCTTCCTTCAGGACACTCTGTATAACCCTACATTTCCCCAAGCACAGTTTGGTAAATACTTTGTATAAACTATGAGCATTTTCTGGACCACTCCTTTTAAGATAAAAAGCTCACAATTTCTAGGTGGTTGACATAAATTATGTTTACAGAAACAGTCTACAAATACAGCATTGTGAATTTAAACTACATGGATTGAAGAAGGAACATGTTGCCTTGGTCATATTAGTTCCTTCTCTACTCTTTAATTCTATCCAGTTATAAAACATTTTATTGGATGCATGTATATTCAGTATACAATGTGAAGAAGTGAAATAAATATGGAAATTTGTAGATGAATTGGACCAGGCATCTGTCTTCAAAGAGAATATAGTCTTCTGAACATATGTAGTTCAGTACTGAACTACATAATTCTGTTATTTAGAAAGTTTATGGAAAATTTGGATAGTCATTCTTTCAGAAAATAACCATTGATGTCTAGTATATTAGAGAAAATACACTGCATGAGGCTGGGGATACAAAGAAGGAAAATTAAATATAATAGTATTTTCATTCTCAAAGAATGCATAATTATTAAAGTAAAAACCTACAACTTAGTGCTGATTCATTCCTTAGATTATTGTTATGACTCATAATATGCAAGTATTTTGTTTTATGTATTTGTGAGATATATTCACAGTATTGTTTAACCTTATGTTGTGGAAGCACTAATAGCCTATTGTCCTATTTTGCTTTGAGCTCTCAGTAGTGGAAGAAGTGATGCAATAATATCTTTTATATCTGTGGTAAATGGCATAAAACCTGCAATACTAAAAGATTCTCTGGCTGACTTATTATATTCATGACCCAAAACTTAATGTGTTAACACTTCCATTTGTCAGTTTTCACATTTCAACAATGAGTTTCACAGGAATCCAAATAGGCAAACCATCAACCTAGCAATAAAAAAGCTCATGAACATGATCCAAAATACCTCCCTCAAGCCATCATGGACAGCCAGTTGACTTAGCATGTTGTAAAAAGTATGTTTGCTGATATATTGGTTTTTGTTAACTACATTATTATCGTTGATACTGTAGTATTCTTAAAGATGCAGCCAAAGGGAAGGTCTATTAGTAGAGTTTGACAACCTGAGTTGTGAAAAGGAAAGAGATTGAATGTTAGCAGAATCAATAAGTATAGAATTCTAAGTTATCAGTTTTCATGTTGTAGGCAACATTCTTCAGCAGCTCACTCACCTCAGATGAGTATAATGGAAAAATAAAGAAAAAGTACAAAAAAATGAAACCCAGAAGTTGGGTCTACATTTTGTTAAGAATAGATTATTAATGCAAACAAAGCACTAATTGATGGCATTTTTAGTGTTGGAGAAAATTTTGATAGGGAAACTAGAGTCCCTTACCTATTAAATTAACATTCATCCCCTGTGTCCCCACTCATCTTGGAGAAAAAAAAGTTTCATCAGGACTTGGCTAGGCACTTCAAAGAATTTCCAACTCTTCTGCTTCCTCTTTCAGAATGAATAACATCTGGCAATCACAACTAAAATTAATATTTAATTTACAAAGAGAGAGAGAGAATGTCTAAGAGTGTGGTTTCACAAATTGTTGATCAACAATATAAGGGAATGATATGTTGAAAGGAATTGAAAACTCTGTTTAGTAGATATTTAGCATAAACGATGCATACATCACTGTTATTCATAAAATTAAAATACAAATAAAATAGATTCAATACATTTTTTGTGCTGGGCATAATCTAATCCTCTCTTGTTGATTGAGGACACAGTTCAATATTGTGTATATCATTCAGTCTATAATTATGAAAGTAAGTTTTACCAGAAAATGGAGCATTCCATTGGATTTTCTGTATTTACAATATTTTATTTAGTATATGAGACATGGAGAAATGAAAAGGAACCAAATTTATTGATCATAATCCATCATAATTTGCCTTCTGAATACAGGGTATTTATCATTCCAATAACTATGGAACAATGAAAAGATAATTTATATCAAAATGAATAGGTATACATGTATGCCTCACTGAATTAAGACTTGTCTAAACTTTCCATAATTTATATTTACTTCTAATTTATTGTAATAATAACATATTTTCTTTCTACTACTGACCTCATACACAAGGAGACAGTTTGCCAGTATTATGATGCACTATGCATAAAACTCGGAAGGCTGTTGTAAAAATCTTTAAATCACAAAACCTCATGGATAAAAATGAAAAGTAGAACCAAAATGCAAAGTAATAAAAACTACTATCAACAAGTAAATGTCATGAAAATATAAATTATTTTTCACTGAGCAGGGTAATGACACGAATAAAGAACATGTAATAAATAATGTGTTATGATAAATTTGGTATAATAAAGCAATTCATTGAAAGCTTGTGATAAAATATTCAGTGTAAAACATACATAAATATACCTTAGCACTGTTTAAAAGCCCCTTTACTTTAATAACAAGTCACGCAAATTTTCAACAGTGATTACAATAAATGTAGAGAAAACTGAATCTGATACTTGTAACTGTATATTGATGTTGTTTAATTCAAAAGATCAGAAAGTCTTACATTTTAAAATTATGTGGAATTTTTTGAAGCCTTAAATGTATTCCAAAATCTGATACTTAATATTATTTGGGCTGTGACAGTTCTCATGATGAGCAGCAGCACTTAAAAAAATGAATTTCCAAAACATTTCCTCCTATTTTGGGGAAACTAGAAGGTGAAATAATGTCTTTAGCTTCCTTGTGTGACTTATTTACTTTGTTAATTTAAATTATTATTAAAACCAATTGTATTGAACTACTTTCTAAGTCAATACTGGAATGACATAAACCAGTAGTTTCCACCTTGACTTTATCATAACCATAATCTGAGGGGTATGATTAAAAGATGCACATGTCCTGGGTACATATCAAACCTACTGCATGCAAATATATAGGCAAGGAAATGATAAAATTTGAGAAACTCTGCTAAAATCAACTCTCAAAACAAAGTTTTGTTTCAATATGTAGCCTTACACCTAAAAGAAAAAGTAGTTTCCCTGAAGTTACTTCAACAAACAATTTAATACAATTTAATGAGTGCTTATTCAATAAACAATATAGGATAATGATTCTCAGGGCCAAACAGACCCTGAAATCAGATTACCTGGATATCAAATTGTGGCACTACAATTTACTAGCTCTATAACTTTTCCTGTGTTTCCCTCTCTGTAAAAGGAAATAACAATTTGCCTAATTCATAATCTAATGATTAAATGTGGTCTTATACATAAGAGACAATATCTGGCACAAAATGTTCAATAAACACTAGATATTAATTTATTGAACACTACTAATAATGGATACTGATATATATTATGTACTTGTGGTTTGGTTGGAGAGTGAAGTTTACAAATAAATAGCTGCTTTTTAGTAACTCATAATTTACTCAAAGATACAGACAAGTAAATGAGCCTATTAGTTATTGATTGCTGGCATAATAAATCACCACAATTTTTTTAAAAATATTTTTTAGTTGTAGATGGACACAGTGTCTTTATTTTATTTATTTATTTTTATGTGGTGCTAAGAATCAAATCCAGTGTCCCACACACATAAGGCAAGTGCTCTACCACTGAGCCACAATCTCAGCCCAATAAATCACCACAAATTTAGTTGCTTAAAACATCATTTATTTTCCCATAGTTTCCATAAGCCACAAATGCAGGCATAATATGTTTGAGATGGGTTTTCTGCTTAGGTTATTACAAGGCCAAAGTCATCGTAGCAGGCCTGTTATGGTTTGGATGTAAGGTGTCTGTCTCCCAAAAGCTCACATGTGAGACAATGCAAGAAGGTTTAGAGGAGAAATGAGGGGGTTGTAAGAGTCTTAAGCATTCAGTGAATTAATCCCTGATAGGGATTAATTGACTGGTAACTGAAGTGGTGGGGTGTGGCTGGAGGAGGTGGGAATTGTGGCGTGTATTTGTATCTGGGGAATGGACACCTCTCTCTCTGCTTCCTGTTCGTCATGTGAGCTATTTCCCTCTACCACACTTTTCCACCATGAAGTCCTGCCTCACTTCCAGCCCCAAGGAATGCTGTCTATGGATTGAGACCTCTGATACCATGAGGCCCCAAATAAACTTTTTCTCCTTTAAAATTGTTCTAGTCAAATCTTTTAGTCACAGCAGGGAAAAGGTGACGAAAACAAGGCCATAGCTTTTTTAAAAAATATTTTTAGTTGTAGATGTACACAAAGCCTTTATTTTATTTATTTATGTTTATATGGTGCTGAGGATCAAACCTAGTGCCTCACACGTGCTAGGCAAGCGCGCTACCACTGAGTCACAACCCCAACTCCAAGGCCATAGCTTTTAACTGCAAGCTCTAGGAATCTGATTTCAAGCCCAGTCAGGTTGTTGGCAGAATTAATTTTCTTGAGGTTATAAAC
>PVHX01023181.1:0-26232 GCA_004024805.1 Geosciurus inauris
GAACAAAACAGTGGAATTAATGTTAGTAATGCTTTCATTTAACTCAGTATATCCAAAACAGTCATTTCAATGTGAAATCAATATGAAGGAATCATCTACAAGTCTTCCCACTCCCACTGTTGGAGTGCGTCTGGTGGTTTACATTCACAACAAACCTCACTTCACATGAGCTGTCCTTCGGGTCTCAACAGGACATGTGCCTCGTGGACACCATATTGGACAGCCAAAGTCCAGCCTTCCCCATTCCCCTGGTCTCTTTGTGTCCTCTGTCATCCCTTCCATTGCACTGTCCACATGAAAACCTCAGGGAGCTCTCTCTCTCAGAGCTGAGCCCGTCTGTCCTCTGCTCAGATGTCTTCCATGGCTCCTCATCTCCCTGAGAATCAAGTCCCAGCTTCCCAGCTTGGCATTCAAGGCCCTTTGTGATGGCGCCCCAGCTGGTCTCTACAGTTTGTCTCCCCTTCCCCACCACCTGAGCCATCTGTCCTGTCACACTTCCAAGCACATTCATCTGCAGCTGCCTCTGTCTAAACCAAGTGTCCATCCTTCTCTACCTGAGTGAGTCAACTCAAGGACCTTCTGCATGGTCAACAGTTTAATTAGACTAGGGGAGAGAACAGAAGAGCAGAGAGGAGCTTGGCATCATCCTGAACCAGTGAGCTAAGGATCCTGGGCTGCAATCAGAAAGCAGTAGAGGCCGGTGGAGGCTGTTGAAAAGGAGTGAAGGCCCTACTCCCTGTCCAAACAGCTGGAGACAGTGAAAGACAGGGGACTCCACATCCCCTCACAGCACTGGACATTGGATGCTCTGGGCACCTGGAGGGAGGAGAAAGATGCCCCCAATATGTTAAAGTAATAAAATCATTGATATTTATTCAGTCTGTACTAATTGATAGTCACTAAGCCAGGTTGTGTGTGTGTGTGTGTGTGTTTTGTGGTTCAAGGGTTGGAACTCAGAGCCTCTCACATGCTAGGCAAGTGCTATGCTACCCAGCTATATCCTCCGTCCGTTTTATCTTGAGACAGGATCTCACTACACAGCTGAGGCTGGCCATGAACTTGCCTTCGACTCCCTAGTGGCTGGGTTAATGGCACGTGCCACCATCCTGGCTTAAGCTAAAATATTAGCTTTTAGGAAGGAATTTGTGACTTCATAATTCTATTCTCAGACCATTCTCAAATGTGTTCTAAAATTTAAAATAAAGCTTTTGTATTCAAAATTTGGCTTTGTCCTCACTGAGTAATAAATAGGCGCTCAGAATGAGACAGTAAATAAGTTAGACCAAAAAGGTAGGTTGCCTTGGTCCTGAGCAATGGACATAAATTCACAGGATTACACAGAACCCAGACTGCACTTTGCTAAAATAGCAGAATCACGTTGTTTATATCTGAAATAGGAGCCTTTGAGAAATAGGCTTGTTAATAAAAGGAAACTTGGGAGGACTGCTCCAATGTCTTGATGGCTTCACAAACAGGTTGAAAAGGAGCTGGCTTTATGCACGTTAGTAGCCAAGCTAGAAAACGTCCGCGGGGCAGTTGTAGCCGTTGACGTGATGGTGATGTAACCACTTCTGATTGGGAAAGCCTGCATTTCAAACGGACGTGTTTCCTTTTAGGAAGTTGGAAGACTTGGAAGGAGACGATCCACACATTTAGAAAGTAGAATACGGCAGCAGCTGCTTGTGTCGCAGAGGGTTTATTTGCTGTGTGCAAAGAGGTGGGCGGGCAGGAAGCTGCGATCCCCAGCGCCTGCCTTCCGAGGGCCTGGGGGCCCCTGTGTGGGGCTGGGCTAGGATGCGCTCAACGCCAGCAGGTCTTACTCACAGGAGGCCCAGGGGTGGGGGCTGGCCTTGCACGCCAGTCTTCCCTGAGGTGGGTGGAGACACAGGCTCCTGCCACCCTGTGCTTCCAGCTGCGGGGGTAGGGGGCGGCAGCAGTGCCCGTCATGCCCACCAACACCCCACTGAACAGAACTTGTCACAAGGCCACGCCTGCCTGCAAGGGGGCTGGAAATACAGCCCCTGGCTGGGGAGCTGCTTGCGAGGTGTCAATGTGTATTTTAGAAACAAAAACTGGATTTGATGGACAGCCATCCCCACTGTCCAATTAAGCTAAATTTTGGATGTGCGTTTCATCCTATAATCTTATAATCATTTATCGTATATGGTAATATAAATCATATTTCACATTGTGTTCTACACACAATATACTCTCCAACCCACAGAAAAAATACACATCACTTTGTATTGAGTGCAGATGTGTGTATAAGTGAATGTATGTACGCCTACGAGACATCTAGCCTAACCATCAGAACCATATATACACACATGTAAATGGCTGTTAATAAGCATATGCATGTATGTATATGCATTCACACTGCACATACACGTGACCTCATTGTCACCAGTAGGTCAGGACTTCTCTGACTCCTGGGTATGCCCCTGGTACCCAGCACAGAGCCTGAGAGTCACAGCTGCTCAGTCAATAAATGAAAATTACTGAACAAATGGGTAATGAGTTCTCCGAATAGTGAATCAAAATCAAATAAATGATGAATGTGAGAAAATGAATCATTGAATGAATTAGTTAATGAAATAAGGCTACAGAGGAAATGTGACATTTGGGACTACTAAGGGATAACTCTGCCAGGCTCAGACTCCCCAAATTCCCCAGAATCTTTGATAGGATTTACCCCATTACCTGCAGCGAAAAACCAGGCAAAACCCGGGAACGCTGGGTACAGCGAATTCATCGAGGGATCCTTCTCAGTCCAGAACTGGGGGGACATGCAGAGCCAGATGGAAGCCTGTGAAGAGGTGGCTTCCCGTGTGGGCCTCAGTGTTCCCCTCAGACGAGACTAATCCCTGCTCTGGCATTTCCATCAGTGTGCCACAAGGCCCACAGGACACCGGGGTGCGGTAGCATTTCATCGCTAGAACATGCCAGGCGAGCAGGAGGGCTGTTGAAATCATCTCCTCTCCTCCGCCTTTGGCACAGTTCACTCCCAAGCCTGGGTTCATTCCAGCTAAAGGTTTATCTTCCAAATCTGTAAGCCTGGCCCTCCTGCAGGAAACCCGTTTGCCTCCCACCTCCTCAGGCCAGGACACCTGAGGAATCTCAAAACCTCCAGGAGAGGAATCGCCATCACCTCCCCATCACCTCCCCACCTGGCCTCATTCTCACGCCAGCTCTGCTCCTCCTCGGTCTTCAGTGGTTCCCTCCTGCTCTGGCCCCAGGCTCCTGGAGGTGGCAGGAAGGGGGCCCACGCAACAGCGCTGGTCCTACCTGGAATTTACACAGGCTCCTTTATCAGGAAGCATTCAATTCTGATTCTAGAATTTTTCCAGAGAAGAACATGGTGTGAAACAGAAAAAAGGAGCAGGTCGTTAGGTAAACCTGCCCAAGTGACCGAGGCACAGAGAGGCCCCAGAGAGGAAAGAGACACACCCGATCAGACAGACAGACAGACATGGAAAGAAAAGAGGACGGCAGGGAAATCCGCGGAGTAGATGGACGAGAGGCAGTTGAGGATGCACAGACCAAGCAAGGAGGGAACAGAGAGCCAGACCAGAGCGAAGACGCCACAGAAGAAGGCCTGATAAATCCAGGAAAATAAGGTGGAAGACGCAAGAGAAAGTGAGGGTCAGAGAGACCTGGAGCAAGCATGGAGAGAGACGAGCACTCAGGGTCTTTGAGGAGACTGAGCTGTCTCCAGAGGCCACTGCCATTGCAGAGACCAGGCCATACTCCAGATGTTAATCTGGGAAGTCGTTTCCCCCTCTCCAGTCTCCTGACTCCTCCTACCCTCCAGGGATTCCAAGTGAGAGAGGGTCAGGCCTCAGGGACCTTGAAAACTTTTAATCATACTTAGGGGACTGATTAATTCAACTTCTTTCAAATGTTGCTCATGGGAAATGGTTTGGGGGCTCAAGTTTTGGGAAAAGTTTTTCTTCTTTCTTCCTTTGTTTGCTTTTCTCCAAGAACAGAACATGGTCAGGTTCCACTGAGAGGAGAGGCAGAGTAAGGGTGAGGCCAGGCAGGGGAAGCAAGGGAGTGTGGAGGTGGCAGAAGGGACAGGACGACTGGGATGGGGACAGGGTGCTCCATCAAATGTGGCTGTGAGACAGCAAGAGCAGAGGGTTCTGGGTGTGGTGCAGCCTCTGTCCCTGGCGGGTTGACTCGAGATCCAGGCAGCGCCAAGAGATTCGCCAGGCTGTAGGCGACTCTGACAGGACTTACTCAGGGGGTGGGCAATCACACAGCTCAAAGTCTCTTGGAGCTTTGTATACAGGGTCACAACAGAGCCGGCAGAACAACAAATGTATCGTGTGGTTTTATAAGAATGTGCGTGCTCTGTTCTTTTTTTGGGGGTGGGGGGTAGCAGGGATTGCAACCAGGGATTGCACCAGAGCCACATCCCCAGCACTTCCTATTTTTTATTTAGAGACAGGGTCTCACTACGTTACTTAGGGCCTCACTAAGTTGCTGAGGCTGGTCTTGAACTTGTGACCTTCCTGCCTCAGCCTCTCGAGTCGCTGGGATAATTGATATGTGCCACAAGTAGGCAGGAGTTCAGGGACACCAAGATGGTGAATACAGGGACACCAAGATGGTGAATACAGGGGATTCAAAAGAAGCCGCTAGAAGACAAGACAGGGAGACAGTCCTGTTCCTATTTACAATAAGTCCCATTACCAGGACGAATTCTGCCACTGAGGACTTATCACCAAGACAACTCCCACCAGAGGTTCAAATTTAAAATGACCAATAGAGGTCAAGCGGGAAGTATTCTAATTAGGTTTTTCCAAAGTGACCAATGGGGAGGAGGAATTGGAAAACATTCTAATGAAGTAACCAATGGGAGCAAAGGGGGTCAGGTCTTCAATCAGGTGGATGGGGGGGCCCACAGCTCAGGTCAGAGGACCCTGATTTCCAGATATCAGGGCCTTGAGCCTGTCTGCTGCCCAGTTCACCCAGCAGAGTGTTACCTTCAGCAAATCTGTATGTACCCTGTTACTCCTCTGTGCCTTGCTCAAGGTTTTGTTTGGACACTAAGGACCTGGACTCAGCGGGACGTCCCCAACGGTAACACCACTGTGCCCAGTTCTTGTTCTTTTTTTTTTTTTTCTTTCTTTTCTGGCAGCTGTTCTTGAATTACATAAAACATCTTGGTCTCTGCTTCCGTGACATCCAGGCGAGGGAGCCTGATGGACTCCATTGTCCTGATGTGCACCCCCCGGGGGTCCTCACTGTACAATCTGTGCTGCAGGTGTCTCCCAGGGGGCACCACAACCAGTGTAGGGCACGACAGCACGCCACTGAAACACAAGCCCCCAGACAAGCAAGCCCACCTCCTGGGGCAGCCAGGGTAGCCTGCCATCTGCAGTTTGGGGGGCCAGGGTTTGCAGCACCGGGTTGCACCGAGGGGCTCACCTGGTCCATGCACACAGAGCCCCGTGCCGAGGAGGGCGCACACTCCACCTTGGGAGGCCATCAGTGTGTCAAGGGCCATCTGGTCGCCCTACACTACTTTCCTCATCTGGCACCCTTCTTCATTTAAGAAGGCAAGGGACACACAGTGGCCTCGAGGGCTCTGGCCGTGTGCAGCGTCAGCGCCGGAGTCTCTACCTCATGAACAAGCATGGCCCCTTGTGCGGGAACAAGGCTAAGGGGT
This sequence comes from Geosciurus inauris, assembly GCA_004024805.1. Lineage (NCBI taxonomy): Eukaryota > Metazoa > Chordata > Mammalia > Rodentia > Sciuridae > Geosciurus > Geosciurus inauris. Next base: position 5,675 of record PVHX01023181.1, read on the forward strand.
AACACCACCATGGAGTGCGCGTCACACAAAGCCGTCTCTTGAAAGTGTCTCAGCTGAACGGCCACTTGGACAAGGTTTGGAACCTCGCTGGGTGGTATGGCCTCCCCCAGTGCATGGACCAGTCCAATTGTTAGGTAAATATGATTACCCACGTTGTCCCTGGACCCATAAATATCTAGGGCGTGGGGTAGGCACGGCTACCATTCCATGGCTCCTGGTGTTAGAACCTTTACCTGTTACAAGTGCATAAGACACGCAGGGTCCACCCCATAGATACTCCGGCCCCCTATTTTCACACTGGGGTGCCTTCTGGTTAAGCTCTACAGCTTTAGCAGGGAGTCATCGTATACCATCCCACACTGAATAACTCTAAAGGGTCATGAGGGAGTCACCTGTTCTTGTACACCTGCAAAAATACGACTCCTTATATAGTTCCATTGAGGGTCAGCATGGTCCAAATCCAGGCAGAGGTTGTTGCTGGATGATGACGTGGGGACCCTGGGCACTCTGCACAGTCTGCTTGGCACCCTGCACGCCAGTCCCACTTGGCTCCCTTCTTTACTAGGGCATAAGGGGCTGTACTATTTGGGCCAGATAGGGTCAAAACACCCTCCAATACCCTAACCATCCCTGAAGGGTTTGCAATTGCTTTATGGTTGTGGAAATGGAGGAGGCCTGGATCTTTCGTCTTACCTGGCCAGACAATCCCCAAGAACTTGATGGACAATCCAGGTCCTTGCGACTTGTTGCTATTGACAGATGAACCACATGTCGCCAGATGGACTAGCAATTTCAGCACAGCACCTGATAAATCTGCAAAAGAACCACTGGTGACAAACAATCACCAATCATAGTGGAATAGACCCGCAGCGGATGGGCCAAGTCAGAGGCTGCTGGACCATGGTGCCCAGTTGGGCTGTGCAAACAACCCTGAGGCAGTAAGGCCGGGTCCACTGCCACATGAAAGCCAACTGGTCTTGGCCATCGGCAGCAATATCTGTGGGAAAGAAGGCATCAGCTAAGTCCTAATGGTATGTCCATAAGCCGTTAGTCAATGGGTCATCAGCTCAGCCACCCAAGGATCAGCAGCGTGTGCTGGGGGAACTCTACTAAGCCCACAATAGTTCACAGTCATTCTCCAGGATCTATCCAATTTGTTCACTGGCCACACTGGGAGCTGAAGGCACTACGGGTGGCACTGTGCCCACCCTTCCAGCTCCGCCACAGTCAGTCTCTCTCTGTGCCCCGCAGGCAGTTTACATTGCTTGGTGCTGGCGATGTGTCTGCAGTGGCCGTGGAGCACAGGGAGCTCACATGCCCCTTTGCTGCTGTTGCAGCACAGACACGCAGGTGCAGCCCTCCTGCTCTGGCTCCAGCCATAAGCCTCGCAGGACGTCCACACGGCTCGCGCTTCGTTTATTTTTATTTTTGGCTTTTCACTATTTATGACAAGTATTCTGCATCCATCAAATTGGAATGATACAGAGATTAGCATGGCCCCTGAGCACTTTATTTATTTTTATTTTTTTTCATAGCTTTACTGAGGTAAAATTGAAGTACAATAAAATGTACATATTTAAAGTATTCAGTTTGATCAGTTTTGACATGTATGGAACCAATACATTCAATTAAAAAAGCATTTCCATTACTTCTTTAAAAAGATTGGAAATTCTGCAGACTGTTAGAAATCAATCACACGAAGATACAGAGAACCCCACCACCCCGTGCCAACTATTTCAAAATTAAATGGCACACATAAATATCTCAGAGGTCAAGGAATAAAGCACAAGAAAAGTAAATAAAAAGTGCTTTGAACCAGGTGATGATAAAAGCTTAAAATTTCAGGATCTCTGGGATAAAACAGTGCTCAGATGAAGTATAACTTAAAGTCTTTGTATCAGAAAGAAGTGGGAATAACAATCAAATTATTTTTAAATTATGTAGCAGGAAGGAAAAATAAAAGCAGGAGCAGAAATATATAAAATAGAGAAAAAATAATATAGCTAAAATTTGATAAAACATAAACAAGTCTAATCAAGAAAAAAGCAATAACTCAAAGATTAATATCAATGGAAAGGGACTATCAAAATAACCCTACAGATGCTAAAAATATATTAAAGTAATATTATAATTGTATGCCAACATATGTGATAGCTTACATAACATAGTCTATGTTAGAGAAGGATCCGTGTGCTGCTGAGAAGAAAGTATATTCTATCTCTGATGGATAAAATATTCTATATATGTCTATTAAGTCTAAATTATAAATTGTATCTTTTATTTCTATACCTTCTATATTTAGTTTTTGTTTGGCCATCGTTAAAGTTATCCAGTATTATTGTGTTGTGGTCTATGTGATTCTTGAAATTGAGAAGGATTTGTTTGATGTACATAGATGCTCCATTTTTGAAGGCATAAATATTTACAATTGTTATGTCTTGTTGATGTATAATTCCCTTAAGCAGTATGAAATGTCCTTCTTTGTCCCTTCTGATTAACTTTGGCTTGAAGTCCACTTTATCTGATATGAGGATAGAAACCCCTGCTTGTTTACATGATCCATGTGAGTGATATGTTTTTTTCTCATCCTTTCACCTTCAGTCTGTGGGTGTCTTTGCCTAGGAGGTGAGTATCTTGGAGACAGCATATTGTTGTGTCTCATTTTTAAATTCAATCTGCCAGTCTGTGTCCTTTGAGTGATGAGTTTAGGCCATTAATGTTCAAGGTTATTATGGAGATATGATTTGTATTTCTAATCATTTGGTTCAGTTCTAGTTTTTAATTTGAATTAGTTTCTCCTTTGATTGACTATTCCTTCAGTGTAGTTTCTCCCTTTGCAGGTTTTACTTTTTTTTTTTCATTTCATCTTCATGGAATGTTTTGTTGATAATGTTCTGTAGTGCAGGCTTTCTAGTTGTAAATTATTTTTTTAATATTTATTTTTTAGTTGTAGGTGGACAGAATATCTTTATTTTATTTTTATGTGGTGCTGGGGATCAAACCCAGCACCTCACACTTGCCAGGCAAGCACACTACCACTGAGCCACAACCCCAGCCTGCAAATTCTTTTAACTTCTGTTTATCATGGAAGGTTTTATTTCATCTTCAGATCTGAAGCTTAATTTTGCTGGATATAGAATTCTCAGTTGGGCTGGGGATATAGCTCAGTTGGTAGAGTGCTTGCCTTGCATGCGCAAGGCCCTGGGTTCTATCCCCAGCACCATATACACACAAACAAAAAGGATTCTTGGTTGGCATCCATTTTCTTTCAGAGCTTGGTATGTGTTATTCCAGGGCCTCCTAGCTGCAAGGGTCTGGGTTGAGAAATCAGCAGAGATCTGAATTGGTTGCCCCCTATACAGAATCAGATATTTTCATCTTGCAGCCTTTAAAATTCTATCCTTACTTAGCATGTTAGGTATTTTCTTTTTTCTTTTTTGGTACTGGCGATTGAACTCAGGGGTACTCAACCACTGAGTCACATCGCCAGCCCTATTTTGTGTTTTATTTAGAGACAGGGTCTCACTGAGTTGCTTAGCACCTCACTGTTACTGAGGCTGGCTTTGAACTCATGATCCTCCTGTCTCAGCCTCTCTATCTGCTGGGATTACGGTGCACCACCATACCTGGCTGATTTAATTTCTTATACCATCCTTTCCTTCAAAGATCAGTTTAACTATATACATTCTAAACTCCTTCTCTGACATTTCTTCCACTGTGGTGTCAATGGATTATATTATTGGAGTATCTTGGTTTGTTTGGGGTGATTTGTTCCCTTGCTTTTTCATGTTGTTTGTGTGCCTATCCATCTAGCAGCATGGATCTGAGGCAGTAGAGTTTCTACCCTATGGACTTATAGTGTCCCTGAAGGTTTCCAATACCTCACTATTTAAGGGAGACAAATAACAACAACCAATATAAACAACATACAACATTAAACCAAACAGTTCCTACTATGACATCAACAATGTTAATTATCAAATAAACAGAAATGATATGATCAGTTATTGCCTACAATAAAAACAGCAAGTTTGCAAAAGGATTTACAATTTCAAATGGTGGACAGGAAGAGAACAGAAGTGACATAAGATGTGATGATTATGAGGAAGGAGGAGAGAAGAAGTAAAAAAATTAAAGGAAGAGTGAAAGAGAGAACAATAGAGACAGCTGTTAGCAGAAGAAAAGAGAGAATCAAGGGAAACAGGTAGGAGAAAAAATATCTATACACACATACACACATATATACATAATATATATAAAGTAAAATTAAAAATAAAAATAAAAGAATTCAAAACAAAACTAAAATATACTAATCAAACATCCTAGTTCACACACACACACACACACACACACACACACAAAAGAAACTGGCTTCAAAAATGCTAGAAATGAGAGAAAGAAAACAAATATGAAATGGTATAAATTTCCATGTACCATTAAGGTCACAATTAAACAGAGAAAAAGAATTTTTAAAAAATCTTGAGGAAAGGTTAAAGAATTCCTTTTTTTTGGAGTTCAAAAGGTTCTCAGCTTCTCTTCTCAGCAGTTTTAGGTGGGATCATCTGGAGCATAATGCTCCACCCTCTGGATTGCTGAAGTGAGAGAGGTGATCCTGAGGGCAGAATTCCTGGAAGCAAGGTTTAGGCTTAGGTAGGTTCCAGGCTCTTTGCTGAATGCCAATTGATCTGAAGATTTTAAATCAATGCACCTCCAACACCCAGTACTTGCTGGTCCATGTTGGAAGACTGCACTCCTGGGATCTCTCCTAGGTCCCACTTGTGTGGTGGGTGATCCAATTCTTAGTCCCGTTAAACCTCTGGACCCCACGTTTTCTGGTATAGGGTTCAGTCTCCCAAGAATCTCTCCTGCCTCCACCCTTCCAAGGTCCTGGGCAGATGCGTCTGTCTCAGCAGGTCCTGTGAACAGCTGGATTAGAAGGGGAGAGGTAGAGCCAGGTGGATTTCCATGACCAGTTGTCCCCTGTGTAAATCTCTCTCTGCATTTGATTTTCTCCCGGTCACTTAAACACACCCTATGTCATTCAGTGTATGTTTACTGAGCCTGTATTTTGGTCCAAACTTGGGTTTGCCAGGAATCGGCTCCTTCAGCTGCTGGTCCCCATGCAGCAGCTACAGAATCGTTCCTTCCTTTGTCCTCTGCATACTGCCTGGAGAGATGGTGGCTTCCTTTCCCACACATGGATATTGTGCAGCATGTCTTTTTGGTTTGCCAGGCGATGTCCTTGATTTCTAAATGCTTGCTACCCAGACATTCCTCAGGCCTCCTAAAAATGTGGGTTCCTTTAATTTCCTTATTCCTCTCCTAAGCTCACAAAGGGACTTCTCTGGCTGGTGCTTCTGGCTGGGCTGAGGCAGTGGCTGTGCTGCTGGGGATTTCTTCCTTATTTTATTATATCTAACCTCTGAATCCCCAATCTGCTTTGAATGTCCAGTTTTAAATTCCAGTAAAGTCCCCCTGCTGTTTTTTGTTGTTGTTGTTGTCCACCCACCTTGTGGAGAAGCTGCCTGTTCACTTTCTTGGTTTCATGCCAGAGAGCATCCAGGAAAGCCACCTCCTCCATTCTGCCATCTTGAAAAACTCTCATGGCTTGCAGTTTAACACTGCAGCCTCTGTATCCCTCTGTATCAGGCCCTGAAACTTGTCCAGGTTACCGTACAACAGAGTGCACTCAGCCCAGTGTCCACTAGAGCCAACACCCCTTGTAAGATTGTGGGGAACCAGAGGATAGTCAGTTGCACAGGGGACCTCTGGGCCCCATCTTTCCCTGGCCAATGGGTGCCTTGAGCTCCTCCCTATTCAAACTTGAAGAGGGTACTATCCTCTTCTTCCAAAATACCTCAAGAGACTAGATGGTCCTCCAGACACAAGAGCATGCCTCTCTTGGTGTGCTCTTAATGTCCACCTTTGGCTTTTTCTTCTTCATATGGAGGAAGTGTTGGTCCCTGGTCAACTGTTTCCATAATTCCAGCAAATAAGCATTTGACTTGCCATTTATTTTAATTCTGTTGGCCCCTACTCTCAAAAGGTGTATCCACATTTGGGTCCTTGTCATCTTAATGGATCTCTTTCTCATCAGAGGAGACACAGCTGGAATGGCTTCAGTGGTGGCCTGTACCCCCTTTCATTATCATCTGTCCTTTATTGCCTCAAGGCTATTCACCATAGTGGTTATCTCATTAATACAGTGACCCACATAAGGAGCTAAGATGGCCATGAGAGACCCAAAAGATGTTGATGGGGGGCTCTGTAATACAAGGTTCCTCAAGCCTGCTGTAAACCGTCCATCATCTGGCCCCTGAATACTCAAGTTAAACATGGCCTAATTCATCGCCAGCTCTCACAGTACCTGGACCAGGTGTGCATATGATTGCCATTTACTTATGGTCTCAAGGACATCCCCCACTTTCTTTTTTTGCTGAGGTCCTACTCCAGTGGTCATACTCTGGCTTCCAAAGCTGCTTCCTCTCACACCTTGGCAGCGTCCAGGACAGTTGCCTTGGCTTCTGCTTGCAGAGCAGCTGTGCACACACTGCTGTTTTCCAGGCTCTCTCCCACTTGCCATAATGCATTTTCCAACCCATGTGGGGAATACCAAGCTCCGCTCATTCCTGGGGAGGGGCCCAGGTAGCCAGGAAGCTCACAACCAAATACCACATGCTTGTGGCTTGTCACCCCTCAAACCCCCCTGCATGGGTACAGAGGGCACCATGACAGGTGGCTGCTGGTCCTGCCAACTATGCCGACTGTAGTGCACAGTTGTGGGTGGCCTGAAGAAGACATGCAGAGCTGCAGGGAGGTCTGATGTTCCTTTATTCAATGGGCAGGCAATCTATGTTGCAGAAAGCCCCTGTTTAGCTTATTTACAGAATTCCAATAAGCCAGCAGCATGCCAAATGTGATACTTGGTTATATAAGAATGTGCATGCTCTGTTATTCCTGACCTACATAAGACATCTTAGTCATTGCTTTCTTGATGAGGGAGCCCGATTGACTCCATTTTTCTTGCATGGTATCTAGCAGAAAAGGGGGCAAAGAGAGTGTGTGAATAATAACTCAGAGAGCAAAGACTGCTGAGTAAGGGAGAGAGTAAGCACGTAAAAGAAAAGACACAGTGTTGGCAAAAGAGAGAAGGAGCTAGGTCCAGGAGGAATGGGGCTGGCAAAGAGCAAATAACAGGAGGCAGAAAAGGGGGAGAACATGGAAAGGTTGTGGGAGGAAGAGCATTTGGTTGAGTAAAGAGGAATGTAGCTAGTGAGGGAGGGAGCTTCACAGGGAAGAAGAAAATAGATATGTTGGGACCACACAGCTGGGTATAAAAGTCTGTTGGGTAGAAAGTCAGTTGGGGAGTATGAAGAAGAGTATAGGGGTTTGGATTAAAATTACCATGCAGATGGAGGAAGAAGATGGGGCTCTGGTCCTGGGAAATGAGTTGAGGAACAGAAAGGAGTACAGCACAGAGCAGAGGGAAAAACCAGCTTGGAGGAGCAAGTGCACTGTGTTGCTATGTATGGGGGGGAAGGACAAGGCATTTATTAAATAGAGTTGTTCCATTCAAAGAAGGCAAAATAAATTATGTTTTAGCAGAGCACTTGCAAAGAGCTATAAAGCCATGATTTGACTATATTTGTGTTTCAGGGCTACCATTTCCAGCCCCAATAGTCCTATACAACAGCCACCAACCACAAGTAGCTACTGATCACTTGAAATGTGGCAAGTTGAAGAGATTTCATGAGTGTAAAATACACTCCTGATTTCAAAGATTTGGTACAAAAAAGTGACAAGTTTCATTAATACATTTTTGTATCTGTTATGTGTTAAAATGACAATATTTTGTGAGGGCACAGTGGCACACATGTGTAATCCCAGCTAATCAAGAGGCTGAGGAGACTGCAAGTTCAAGATCAGCCTGAGTAACTCAGAGAGACCCTATCTCAAAATAAAAAACAAAAAAGGCTAGGGATGTAGTCCATGGTAGAGTAGTTGCCTAGCATACGAGAAACTCTGGGTTCAATTCCAGTTCCACCAAGAAAAATATAAAGATAATATTTTGGATTTTAAATAAAATAAATTATTAAAATTATTTTCATCTGTTTTTACTTAATGATTACCAGAAATTTTTAAATTACACGTGTAGCATGCATTATATTCTGTTGGAAAATGTTGGTAAACAGTAATTAAATTTGATTAAGTGGGGTTGGGTAGTGAGGCATGGAGAGGGTAGTTAAGAAGTATAGGGAGCCGGGCGCGGTGGCTCAAGCCTGTAATCCCAGCACTGAGGGAGGCTGAGACAGGAGAATCGTGAGTTCAAAGCCAGCCTCAGCAATGGCGAGGTGCTAAGCAACTCAGTGAGACCCTGTCTCTACATAAAACACAAAATAGGGCTGGGGATGTGGCTCAGTGGTCGAGTACCCCTGAGTTCAATCCCCAGTACCAAAAAAAAAAAAAAAAGAAGTATACGGGGTGCAGTTGGATAAGAGGAATAACTTTTTGTCATCTTTTGCAGTGCTGGGGATTGAACCCAGGGCCTTGCATGTGCTAAACACATACTCTACCACTGAGCTACACCTCAGGCCAAGAGAAATAACTTGTAAATGTCTATAACACAGTAGGGTAACTCTGGTTGACAACACGTAATTGGGTATTTCAGAATAGTTAGTAGAGAGGATTTGGAATGTTCCCTACACAAAGAAATGGTAATGATTGAGGTGGTGAATATACATATTATCCTGATCTGATCATGACATGTTGTGTATTGAAATGTCACACTGTACCCATAAATATGTAAAATTAGTGTGCATCAATTAAAAATTAAATATATTTTAAATCATTTAGCTAGGTGTCATATCTATAATGTAAGAATATGAGTAGCTCTAAGCAAGTCCTCTCTCAGGAGTGGATGTTGACAGCTGCAGCACGGCCACCCCTGGCAGACACCAACACAACAGGCCGTCAATCACAAGACAATTCAGTTTCAAAAATCATAAAAAAGTGCTGGGCACAGTGGTGAAGGCCTGTAATCCCAGCAGTTCAGGAGGCTGAGGCAGGAGGATTACAGCCTCAGCAACTTAGAGAGGCCCTAAGCAACTTAGCAAAAACTTGTCTCTAAATAAAATAGGTAAAAAAGGAGGCTGGGGATGTGGCTAAGTGGTTAAGCATCCCTGGGTTCAATCCCTGGTACCTAAATAAATAAATAAATCATAAATGTATATTTTAGAAAAGATCGTGTATTGATCCCCAGAATTGAAAAGATAGAATGAAGGAAAGAAAGAAAAGGAAAGATGGCATAACTTTCTGAAAGACTTAATACATGTAAAATAGTAAACCCTGGGCCATGGACTCATGCTTATGTTACTATTCTCCCTGTCCTAGAACTCACATTCCATCTTCCTCCCTAAATTAATCAGAATTTTTGTGGTTTCTAAAGATAGGAAAAGTGGCTATACAAAAATAAATAAATAAAGGTCCATATCATTGCAGCTCAAAAGACAAGAAAACAATAGTTAATGCTATAAATATATATTCCAGACTTTATTGATTGATTGATTGTACTGGAGGATGAACCCAGAGGTGTTCACTGCTGAGCTACATCACCAGCCCTTTTTATTTTTTTATTTTGAGACAGGGTCTCACTAAGGTGCTTAAGGCCTTGCTAAATTGCTGAGACTGGCCTCACACTTGCGATCCTCCTACCTCAGCCTCCTGAGTCAGTGGGATTACAGTGGGCACTGATGCACTTGGCTTCTAGACTTTCTTTAAAAGTATGGGATCATCTTGTATAAACCAGAGTGTGAGTTTTGTCTTTCAGTTCTGAGGATGGAACTCGGGGCCTCACATGGGCTAGGCAGGCCCTCTGTCATGAGCTACATCCCCAGCCTGTAGAATGTTTTTATCCAGGCTTCACATGGACAGAGCCCCAGTCACACTGCGGAGGACAGCCCTTCCAGCTGGTACAGGAGTCACAGCTGGGACGTAGCACTCTTGGGGCCAGAGCTGGCTGCACTGTCCCAGCCCTGCATACACGTATATTTAGGAAAGCTAATGAGCACACCCCAGAAGGCAGGGGTAACTTTGCATAGGAACAAACTGAGGCTCAGGTATGTGGCTCTGTCTGGGCACGTGGTGCCGCTGGGCCTTCTCATACCCAGCAGTCAGTTACAGAAAGAGACATTTTTCCTCCACGTGGCCTTTTTGTGGATGGTGATCATTCCAGTTGGAATTATTTTCTTGTAGGACAAAGAGAAGTGCCCCTGGGGCTGGGGTTGTGGCGCAGTGGTAGCGTGCTCGCCTAGCATGCGTGAGGCACTGGGTTCGATCCTCAGCACCACGTAAAAATAAAATAAAGATATTCTGTCTGCCTACAACTAAAAAATAATATAAAAAAAATTCTTTAAAAAAAAAAAAAAAGAGGGCTGGGGCTGTAGCTCAGTGGTAGAGCGCTTGCCTAGCATGCGTGAGGCACTGGGTTCGATCCTCAGCACCACATATAAATAATAAATGAATAAAATAAAGATCCATCAACAACTAAAAAAAATTAAAAAAAAAAAAAAAAGAGAGAGAGAGAAGTGCCCCGGTGTGAGTTTTCTAGACTGGCCTCTGACGTCTATCTCAGAGGGCCAAGTGAGGGCTGGCTGGTTACCACAGAGGGAGCTGAGGCACAGGTGGAGACTCTAAAGGGGAAGTAAAACATTGAGCCCCCAACTGAAATGAGTCACCCTGGGGAAGAGATGCAGGTCGAAGGGGCCTCAGTGAGCAGGGGCTGCAGAGACGCAGGGCAAGGAGCCGAGTTCAGATAATCTAATGAAACACTAAAAACACACATTAAAGGATGCCATTGTTCTTGGAGGGAAAAAAATCCTCATAATTATTTTAAGCCAGTGATGATCAGCACAGGGCAAAGCCAGGTCACAGGATCAGGCCAGCTGTAGAAACTGATGTGTTTCACATATTTAGATCCCTTTTTTCCTTTTGCTTTTTTCTTTCTTTCTTTCTTTCTTTATTTTTGTTGTTGTTGTTACTGGAGATTGAACTCAGGGGTACTCAACCACTGAGCCACATCCTCAGCCTTATTTTGTGTTCTATTTAGAGACAGGGTCTCACTGAGCTGCTTAGCACCTCGCCGTTGCTGAGGCTGGCTTTGAACTCTTGATCCTCCTGTCTCAGCCTCCTGAGTTGCTGGGATTACAGGCACACCCCACTGCGCCCGGCTCCCTTTTTCCTTTTAAGTGGTGCTGAGCCTGAACCAGGGCCTCACACGTGCCAGGCCCACCAGTAGCCATCCCTCCGGCCTCATGTATTAAAACCTTAGGGGTGATTCTATCACAAATGCTTCAGCAATCTTTATTCAGCAAACGTTTGTGGAGTGATTCAGCTCTGCCAACACAGCTGGAATGTTTTCAGTGCTACCAGATAAAATAGGGATTCGTAGGTAGGAAAATCCATCTGTTTTTGTTTATTTGTTTTTTGTTTTCAGTGCTGGGGATGGAACCAGGTCCCAGAGGTGGCACATTTCCACAGAAGGAGCCTCTCCTACCGGCCAGGGATCCGGAGCCCAAGCCCAGACACCTCCTCTATCAGGTTCTCACGCTCTGGGTCAAGGTTCACTGCTGCATCTCCCCAGGGCAGGTGCAGGACAACTCTGGGCAACCCCATGTCCCCCGGCCTGCTGAAATCATTCCAACCAGCTAATCCTAAATCCACTTGCCCTACTGGTTTCATTTCTTCCCATGAAAACCACAGCCTGCATTATTTCCTCTGGCTCCCACTGCCTCCTGACAAACTGCAGAGCGTGCCCATGCCCCTGGGATCTGTGAGTCCCAAACTACCCTCTCCCTCTTTTTGTACTAAGGATGGAACCCGGGAGTGTTTTACCACAGAGCTACATCTCTACCCCTTTTAATTTTTGACTCTGAGACAGGGTCTTGCTATGTTGCTCTGGCTGGCCTCATATTTGCAATTCTCCTGCCTCAGCCTCCTGAGTGGTTGAGATTACAGACATGGGCCATCTCACCTGGCTCGACTTTTGTTTTACCTTTTAGCAGATTAAAAACGTCCTTTGGGCCGCTCATGGTGACACATGCCTGTAATTCCAGTGACTTGCAAGACTAATTCAGGAGGACCACAAATTTGAGACGGGCCTGGACAATTTAGCAAGGCTCTGTTTCAAAATAAACAAAAAGGCAGTGGATTGGGTGTGGTTGTAGCTCAGTGGAAGAGTGCTGGCCAAGCATGTGTGAGGCACTGTGTTCAGTTCTCAGCACCACATATAAATAAATAAAGTAAAGGTCCATTGACCGCTAACAATATTAAAAAAAAAAGAAAAGAAAGACAGACTGTAGATGTAGCTCAGTGGTAGAACACTTGCCCAGCATGCCCGAAGCCCTGCATTGGATCCCCAGCTCTGGGAGGAAAAAAATACACACACACACACTCACACACACACAAACTCACACACACACACACTCACACACACATATCAGGGAATGGCCTCCACTGTTTCTTATTAGAGACGAGTGATGATTCAAATCATTGTTCCTGTAGGGCTGCCTTGTCGATCTCTGCCAGCTTTCAAGGTTTTCCCTTTATTTTGGGCCACCAGCAGCTTGACTGTGACAGGCCCAAGTGCAGTTTTCTTTGCTTTTGTACCAAATGGAAATTTCAGTAATTATTTCCTTAAAAGTGCTTGCCTTGGGATTTTCTCCTTTGCACTGCACGTTGAAGCTGGACTCAGGGCTCAACAATAACTGTGATTAAAGAGAGGCCTCCTGCCCTTCCGTCCTATTTCCCTAGAGCCATGAGCTGTCAGATGGCAGCATATGGTGAGGCTGGTGAGGTTAGGGGCCTTTCTCAGGGTCTCCAGGCCTGAATGACCATGAGGTCGCGATGTCTCTAGTGCATTGAGTGATTTAGTCACCCAGCAGCCCACATATTTTAAAGCAATTAGAGGCAGTGAGACACAAATCTGCTTCCTTTTCTTTGTAGTGCTGGGGGTGGAGCCCAGGGCCTCACACTGGCTAGGCAAGTGCTCCACCCCATCCATACCCAGAGCTCTGGTTCCATCCCATCTTCGTCTCCCCCAGGTCAGATGCACCTCCCTTCCTCATAGCTGGCCCCGCCCACTTCACGACAAACACCTTGTCAAACAGCCTTGTGCAGAGGGCAGATCGGGCTCACTAAACCGGCTCTGGTCTAATTCTGACAAGAAATCTCAGTATGAATCCTGCACAGTGTGAGTACCTCTCTGATAGAGCCTTGCGGGACTCATCTCCTCATTTAGGTTGGCCAAATCCCACTTCTTTGGGGCAAGTTTGAGCCAGGATGTAAGAAATGTCAGCAGCCCCCAAACTATGATTCTACACCATTGTTTCCCCAAAGCTAGTAATAGATGTGACAAGAGAATTGTGTGTCACAAATTTTTGAAACTACACAATGCATTTTGCTTGAAATATGCACAGTGAGGGTCAAGGTGCAGAGATCCATTGAATCCCAGATTTCCCCCATTTTTTTTTTTTTTTTTTTTTTTTAGTACCAGGGATTGAACTCAGGGGTCTTCAACCACTGAGCCACATTCCCAGCCCTATTTTGTGTTTTATGTAGACACAGGGTCTCACTGAGTTGCTTAGTGCCTCACAGTTGCTGAGGCTGGCTTTGAACTCACAATTCTCCTGTCTCAGCCTCCAAAGTGCTGGGATTACAGACATGCGCCACCGCACCTGGCTTAGATTTCCCCTAATTTATTAGAAATGCTTCTTTTCTCAGCTGGGCGTGGTGGCGCATGCCTGTAATCCCAGTGACTCAGGAGGCTGAGGCAGGAGGATCGTGAGTTCAAAGCCAGCCTCAGCAAAAACGAGGCACCAAGGATCTCAGTGAGACTCTGTCTTAAATAAAATACAAAACAGGGCTGGGCTCAGTGGTTGAGTGCCCCTGAGTTCACTCCCTGGTACCCCCCCCCCCAAAAAAAAAGAAATGATTCTTTTCTCTAAGAGCTTGTGTTGGAATTTCCCAGTACAACAGGTGGGGACCTGAGCTAGATATGCAGGGCCTGGGACCTGGACTGATCCTCTTTCTCCTTCCCCTGTCCGGGTTCTAGAACCCCCTTCTTGCCTTGCAGATTAACCCTCTTATTCTCTTTCCCACACAAGACTTCCGTCCTTCCATGCATAATTTTTATTAATGTCTCTTTCCCCACTAGGACTCCAGGCTCCATAACAGCAGGATCATTTTTCTGTCTCCTTGTGGTATCTCTACCAACAGCTGCAGGGCTGACTCATGATATTCAAGACAAAAATTATTAAATAAATGAAGTAATGAGATAATGAGATCACACACTTTCCATCTTTCCTCTTATGCTCTCACATGCACCTTTATTTTTTCTCTCCCTCCTGCACTTGCTCTTCCTGTCATTTCCCCCACCCTTTCTTTCAGTCATCTCTTCACCCACACAGCATCCATTCATTCCATCATGTTCCAAACTCTGTGATGGGCTCTGAGGATAAAGGCAAAGTATCTTGAGTCCCTTCTCCTGGGACTCCATGTTTAGTGGAGGTAGATAGGAATCATCATCCTGTTGGCCGTGACTGCCAGCTAAGCAGCCCCTCCGAGTGTGGGCAGCCAAACCACCAAATAAATCTATCTGCCTCCCAGAGCACCTTGGCCTAAATCCTCTGGATATACCCATTGGGCTCACAGAATAATCCAGATGAATGCTTTTTCCTCTTACAGGATGCATCTGCATGCCCTCTAATAGCAATGCAAGAATTCTCAGAACAGTTACTTCCTCTTAACATTTTACTATGCTCCATATGTCCTTCCAAATCCTTTGAGAGACCAAGCTCTTACACCTGAATGGGAACCAAGGTTCTATTCCTCCAAGTCTGGAATTTAGAGTGTCAGAGACCGGGGAGTGATCAGCAGCCCCTTCCTCAAGGGCGGATCTGTCAGGCCTGGGATTTTATAGTACATATGTACTAAGAGGTCATCCTGTTGATATTCCGTGGATGCTGGCAGGAGACACAGACTCCTAGGTCTGAGGCAGCATGAGTATCGTGTTTGGGTCTGTTTCTCTAGTCCCCAAGTTTCACTTGGGCTACACAGAGCAAATCCTAGAGAATTTAGAGAATCCAAATTCCAGAGAATCCACCCACTTTATCCCAGGGGGAGACTGCTCTCATCCATCAAGGTTGCCCACGGCAGACTCCAGCCTGAGAAACAGCCAGGTAAGGAGTGGCAGGACCTTGTATCCCTGGCATATCCAGTGACAACATGTAGGACTGCCTTTCCTAGCCGTGTGTTGGCGCTCATGGCCCCTTCAGATAAACCCTGGAAGGACGGCTCTTCCACAGTGATGTACTCACCCCACAAAAGAGGCCCTATTTTTCAATCCTATCACATTGGGGATTAGGTTTCAACATATGGATTTAATGGAGATATTAGTTAATACTAATCCCTGCAGCACTCCCAATACTAATAGTAATCTCCTCTAATCAGACTGAGTGTGTGTGTGTGTGTGTGTGTGTGTGTGTGTGTGTGTACTTGTATTTCTAAAAAAAAAAGGAGGGAGAGGAAAAGAACAAAACAAACAAACAAAAGAGCAAAGCCCATGAGTTAGGACGGCCATGGGTGAGGGGACCTTGCTATTGGTGACCTCAGTGACAGCCACAAATGAACTTGCAGCAGGCCATGCAGTTGCTCAGGGGTGGCCCAGCCAGGACCATACTCCAGCCCTTTGGGATCTGTTCTCTGAATGCCTCTCCCTCCTCCCCAGAAGTCGCCTGTTCTTGGTCCTCTCCCCTGCGCTCTCTTCTAGTCACAGTGTCTGTTTTACTGCTTCAGCCACACGCACTTCCACCTCCGGGCATTGGAAGTTGCTCTTCCTTCTTCCAGGACTGCTCTCCTTGGAGGCACGGAGGCCCCGAGTCAAGCCTTGTCCTCAGAGAGGCCTTCCTTGCCCACCTTACCTGGAACGGCCTCTGGACCCTGTGGTTCTGTACCTGTCCCTCTTCGCGCTCGTACCACTATCACTGCATGCAACACGCCCTGAGTGCGAGTGGCTCATTGTCAATCTTCCCTTACGGTCAAAGAGCTTCCTCTCTGCAGTGCCTGCAAAGAACACAAGTGCCTGCAAATTATTCTTAGTAGCGGTAGTACTGGGGTCCTTAACCACTGAGCCACATCCCCAGCCCTTTTTATTTTTATTTTGAGACAGGGTCTCCCGAAGTTGCCGAGGGCTTCATTAAATTGCTGAGACTGGTCTAGAATTTGTGGTCTTCCCTCCTCCGCCTCCTGAGCTGCTGGGATTACAGCTGTGCACTACCACTCCTGGTTTATTTTTTATTCTTGATTCACTAAAATGTCCAGGCTGGACTTGAATTTGGCATCCTCCTTCCTGAGCCCCCAGTAGTTGCGAGTGCAGGTGTGCTCGCACCCTGGGTGGGGCTCAGCCTGACTGTTTTTATGCTGACTTCTTTGCTATCTTTCCTCTACCCAGCAAGATCCTTTCAAAAACAGAAATCAGATTATGTCACTTCCAGCTTAAAGGCCTCTAATTGCTTTCCTTTCCACTTAGAACAAAAGCCAGATTCTCTACCATGTCCTAAAATGCCTTTATGATCCAGCTCCTGCTGCTTTCGTTTCTAACCCCCCGTTACATCATCCGTCACCCCCCCCACACACTACATTAGCTGTGGGGCCTTGTCATGCACTTAGATAGATTGCCTTACGTAGGCCTTTTGCTAACTCTTCCCGTGCTTGAGATGTCCAGCCTTTGTTGGGATCTTTGGGTGACTGGCTCTTCTCATCCTCCAGTTCTCAGTGTAAATGTTATCATCTCAGGATCCTTGAAAAATTAAAAAATAGAACTACCATATGATCCAACGATCCTACTCTTTGATATACATCCAAAGGAAATGAAGTCAGTATGTTGAAGAGACGTCTGCACACGTGTGGCAGAAATATTCTCAGTCACCAAGACAGGGAAACAATGTAAGCATACATCAAGAAAATGTGGTATATATTCACAAAGAAATATCATCGAGCCTTACAAAGGGGGTGGGGGCAGACAGAGGGTGTTGCTCAGTGGTAGAGTGCTCACCCAGCATGTGCAAAGCCCTGGGTTCCATTCCCCAGCACCATAAAAAAGAAAGAGAGAGTTGGGCGCAGCAGCACACACTTGCAATCCCAAGCTATTTGGAAGGTCGCAGCAGGAGGATCACAAGTTCAAGGCCAGCCCAGCAACTTAGCTGGACTCTGTCTCAACATAACATACAGGGTTACAACAGGAGTTGTAGCTCAGTGGTAGAGTGCCTGCCTATCATGTTCCCTGGGTTGGATGCCCAGTATTGCAAAATGAAGAAAAGAAAAAGGAAGAAGAAAGGAGCCCTGCTGTTTGCTACAACGTGGACGAACCTGAAGGACATGATGCCAATAAAAGAGACCAGACAACAGCAAGAAAAATACTGCATCATGTTACTCACGGAATTGAAAGCTACTGAACTCATGGAGGCAGAGAATGGTCCCCACCAGCTGGGGAGAGGAGGTACTGAGGATGCTATGTATCCTCCTCAGAGGATACAGAATTTTGATTAGAAGGAAGGAGTTCAGGCAGCTCATTGTACAACATGGTAGCTATAGTTAATAACCATGTATCATAGTATTGAAAACCTCCCAATAGCTTCTAAGCATGCAGATCACCAAAACCCATGTGTGGGCAATGTGCATGTTAAGTAACTCAATTTAGCCACTCCACAGTGTATATATGCATCCACCATGTGTACACCATAAATATACACAATTTTAACTTGTCAATGAAAAACAAATCACTGCTTTTCAGGCACAGTGGCCCATGCCTATACTCTCAGCCACTAGGAGGCTGAGGCAGGAGGATAGCAAGTTTGAGGCCAGCTTCAGCAATTTAGCAAGACCCTGTTTCAAAATATAAAATAAAAAGGGCTAGGGATGTGGCTCAGAGGTACAGAGCCCCTGCATTCAATTCCCCAGTAGCAAAAATTAACAAAATAAAATAAAGCAAATCACTGCTAATTCGGTAGGCAAAACTTAGGATCTCAAACAAATAAACAAACTTGTCTCCTCAGCCCACCCTGCCTGCATGGCCAGGCTAAAGCTGCACCCCTACAGCAGGTACTCAGTATTTCCCTTGAACTTTCCATATTGGAGAGCCTCTTATTCATGGGTTTTCTTATTTGTTGCCTGCCTCTCTCCCTAGAATGGCATAGTCATAAACAGAAAGATTGAAAGAATCATCCTCCTCTTTCACCACACAGGATGAATGTGTTTTTCCCATCACAGCCCCCTAGAGGGAGACCTCAGCACGCACGAGCTTTCAACAGTCCAGAGTCCCTGTAGAGAAGGCCCAGGGCTTGGGCTAGAGGTGGCCCGGTGGTGGAGCACCTACCTAGCACGCCCAAGGCCCTGGGTTCCATCCCCAGCACCACAGAAAGACAAAAAACAATAAACAAACAAACAAACAAGGTCAAACGTATAGTCCCAGCTACTTGGAAGCCAGACATGGTAGCACATACCTGTAATCCCGGCTGCCTGGGAGACTGAGGCAGGGCAACACATTCAAGGCCAGTCTGGACAACTCAGCAAAACCTGTCTCCAGATAAAAACCAAAAAGGACTGGGGATGTAGCTCAGTGGAAAAGCACCCCTGGGTTCAATGCCCAGCACTGAAATCAATACATAAATTAATTAAACAAAATAAGAGCAAATTCCAAATGTCTCACCACCACACAGGAGAGGCAAGGTGACGGAGGCGTGTGTGTTTTAGTTTGGTTTAATCATTCTGCATTGGACACATATGCCGAATGTCACATTGTACTCCGTAAGTGTAAACAATTAGGATCTGTCAGTTCCAAATCAAACTGATTTAGAGCCAGGCGTGGTGGCTGGCATGCCCCTCGAGTCCCAGCTTGGGCCCAGGAGTTGGAGGCCAGTGGGCCATACAGCAAAACCTCCATCTCAAAATGACGGCGATGACGGCGATGATGGTGATAAGGAGAAGTGCCCGCGGTGGCACAGAATGGATCTCCTTTTTGGAGTGAGTCAGCCTGCTTTCGCGTTCAGATCCCAGCAGTGTCTTAACACACAGTCCAGGCCAGTCAGGTGAGGATTGCCTTCGGAAAGCAAGGATGGCCGACACCAGGAAGCCATTGTGAGATCCACCATAACAGAGCCAGGCGGGACAGTCCCTGTGATCCTCCCGTACTTCCTAACAGTGAGCTTGACCACATTTGGTATCTAAAAATATATATTTTTTAAATGTTTATTTTTTAGTTGTAGGTGACAGAATATCTTTATTTTATTTTTATGTGGTGCTGAGGATCGAACCCAGTGCCTCACGCATGCTAGGCGAGCACGCTGCCACTGCGCCACAACCCCAGCCCCTACAGATATTTTTTAAAACACTGAATAAATAGGAATTTATAGTTCCACAGTCATAAGGTATCTATGGCCCTCCTGGGCTCCTGAGCTATGAATGGATTCTCTGGTCTCTGCTTTCAGGGTGTCTAAAACCCCTAGTTCTCAGAATACTCGTTGTGGGACTGTAGCATATATGAACTCTGTACATCTTGTTGATATTTGGGGGGCTTCCCAGCATGTAAATCCCGGCTTATTTGAGAGGGCAGGTGATTCCCCACTGTAGACATACTCATGGGAGTTGGTGTCTCGTTTACTAAGATGATAAACCTTCTCCCTAGCTCCCTATAGACAATTGGCTGCTTCCTCCTGAGAAGCTTTGGATTAGTGTCTTAGCCCACTTTCTCTTGCTATAGTAAAATCCCTGAGGCTGAGTACTCTATAAAGAAAAGAAGTTTATGTAGCTCACAGTTCTGGAGACACATGACAACAACTCAACTCAGCTCTGACAAGAGCTTTCTAACTGCATCACATGTTATGGCAACATGGTGGCAACCCACAAGACAGGGAGAGTTCACGTGGCCAGAGAGATTTAGGGCTGGGCTCATTGTTTTTGATAATTAACCAGTGTTCTACAAGAATTGCATTCAGCCGGGCGCGGTGGCGCACACCTGTAATCTCAGCACTTAGGGAGGCTGAGACAGGAGAATCACGAGTTCAAAGCCAGCCTCAGCAACGGCGAGGCGCTAAGCAACTCAGTGAGACCCTGTCTCTACATAAAACATAAAATAGGGCTGGGGATGTGGCTCAGTGGTTGAGTGCCCCTGAGTTCAATCCCCAGTACCAAAAAAAAAAAAAAAGAATTGCATTCATTCCTTCCGAGGGCAGTGCTCCTAATCATGTTCCACTAGGCACCCACTTATTTTGCAGGGCAATACCCAGGATTGAACTCAGGGGCACTCACCACTGAGCCACATCCACAGCCCTTTTCTGTATTTTATTTAGAGTCAAGATCTCACTGAGTTGCTTAGGGACTCACTGAGGCTGGCTTTGAATTCATGATCCTCCTGCCTCAGCCTCTCAAGTTGCTGGGATTACAGGTATGCACACTCCATTTCTTTCTTTTTTCTTTTTCTTTTCCTTTTTTTTT
Source organism: Geosciurus inauris (assembly GCA_004024805.1). NCBI lineage: Eukaryota > Metazoa > Chordata > Mammalia > Rodentia > Sciuridae > Geosciurus > Geosciurus inauris. Next base: position 26,219 of record PVHX01023181.1, read on the forward strand.
TTTTTTTTTTTTTT